>KK114144.1:105006-117263 GCA_000611955.2 Stegodyphus mimosarum | reverse complement strand
CTTTTAATCTTCTTATGATTTTTTAAAATTTGTTCTTGAATCTACTTTTGTTTTTACTTTCGTATTTGAAATGAAAAGAGAGTGTAGGGGATATGTCTTCTAAAGTAAGCATCTCGTTCAGATTAATTGTGTTCTTAGTGAAAAATTTTAATTTTAAAGATTATTTGCTTTTTAACAGGATTCTTTGGGTTTAGTGACAAATATCTTTATTTTGATTGAGAATCAATTAGATTTAGGATTTGAATCTAGCAAATAATTTGATGCTTACTTGGAAGTAAGATGAAACAATCTCTCTTATTTTAGTTACTGTTAATTGATGGTAGATTGGTTTATCCCCTTGATAAGTCGATTAATCTGCTATCAATAACAATAACTGGTTTTTCAAAACTTAAGAAGTTTACTTTTGATTTTGGCATTTTTGCGATTTAGTTTTTCCTTAACTGTGTTTAAAGCAAGGAGGACTGAAAATTCTACAAATTTTTTTAAATTCTGAAAAATACCTTTTCGATGTTTTTAAATTGAATTTCCGTTGCTTGGAGATGTAATATGGAGAGTTTTCTTTATATATATATACATTCACCGTGATACTTTCGAGCAGTGTTAATTGATATACGAACGCGGAGTCCTTTGATATGCATTATATCTAAGAGGCTGCGGCTAAACGGAGCAGATACTCAAAGGAGTTACAGAGAACGATTATTGTGTTAACCCTTCGCGCAGCCGCTCCGCTTTTGTCTCCTCTTTGTAGCGATGCGTACCGTTCGAAACTTGCACAGAATACCGATTTATAGCAGTCCAACTTTTTTAGCTCGCTCAGCTCCTCTAAGCTGCTTTTCCGCAGATGAATTCCATCCCATAATTAGGTTTATTGAATCATGAAAAATGCGCAGTGCCATCGCCGGGATGCGAACTCCAGAACTTCCGTTGCCAGCCAGATGTGTTTCCAATTACACAGCAAAGACGAGGTAAGAAAGGAAAAACACGCAACAAAACGCAGCAAAATCTGCTATTTTCGATCCTCTCTACATCTTCGATCCTCTTCGATCTCTCTTGCATTTTGGTCAAATATTTTTTAATCATCATGTCTTAAAATACAGTTCTGTGTTTAAAAAAATAACGACTGATTCCGCTTTCCTGAAAAAAAAATTAATAGAGTCTAAATTGGAAATTTTATATTAGAGAATATAATTATGAAATTATTCATTTAGTTTGGCATTTGGAGGCTAAAACGTACATCACTGTAAAATTTTGTTGTGGTACTATATACAAAGACATTTACATTCATATATCTTATGACGTTCAAAACTATCCAGTACGATTACAATGCAATCTTAGACAGCACTGAAATTCTGCACAAAATAGAGAGTCCAACTAATAGTCATTCATAAGCACCTAAATACTGGCCGAAATTCTTAGCCGTCGGGTCGGTGTTGTAAGATAAAACTTAGCGGGCTAGCAAGTTCGACTGAAGCAGAAGCGCTCTATGATGAGTCGGCTTCTCCTAGTACGTCTTAATTAGCCTTATTATGTAAGGAGGACGCAGTTCTGCGAGGCATTAAATTATTCTATTAATTTGGGAGCAGTAACTGTCTCCTTAGCCTCCTTTTATGCTGACGCCGGACTTAGATGGACACTTTAACAGCGTATCTGCATATTAGGCAATTCATTCAGCGTATTATGGATGCAATCTACACTAGTCAATTCATTCGGGAAATTACAGAAGGAATATACTAAAGGTAGGCAATAATTATATGAGTTAATTTAGAGTAAAGCTAAATTTCTCATAATGTGCTAGAAAAAATAAAAGGAGTTTAACTCTCTTTACTTAAATTCGTTTACTACGGAAAAAAACGCTTAGTTAATGTAACAAACATTTATAAGGCAAATAAATAGTTACATAACAGCAAAAGGATTCGGGATAGAAAAAAGTATAACTTCGACAAAGTGTTGCCATTTCTTGAAAGCTAAATTACAGCTCAGAAACAACTTTTTGTCTTACCTGCCATTAATTGTCAAAATGTTTTAGCCACAAAGGGGCTGCTATTCTCAAAATGGAATGTTCATTATAAACTAGAGATGGACGAGCCGCTCCGCAACCGAATCAAAGGACAGATTCACCTTATTGAAGAGGTGATTGGCTCTCCGACGAAAACGGAACGGCAGTTCTTTAACAGTTCACCCAGAACTGTTGTTGGGAAGGATGCCAAAAAATTTGATTCCTTTTAATGCAAACACTAGCATTCTTTTCTTTATTATTTACCGGAAACGTCTCTGATTTTTTTTTATGTGTGTAGATGTGCTATTTATGTATATAAGTGCGATTTTGGTTTGCTTGGTTTCCATCTAGTATTTAAAAAACAAAACATTAAATAAACCGACGTATCTCAGTGAAACTTACCACCCCTGTTTGCAAATGGATGAAGATTTTTTTCCCATCTGTCAGTGCAAGGATCTGTTTCAAGTACATAGATTATAGGAATTAGTTCTTCGGATTCCCAACTATCAATTCTCGGGCGCTTCTTCTCTAGTCACAGATATGAGTCCTTTGGAGCCTTGATTATGCGCTCCCAGTCTAACCGCGGATCTGATTTCTACGGAGTCTTCATTGTTCTCTCATTTCATCGCATCTGCTCTAGCCGTAAGTCTGGCTCTTGTGGAGTCTTAATTATTTGCTCTTTTCACTTCCTCGGAGCTGTTTCTTTGAGTTTCATTTCGATTCTTTGAACATTGTGTCACAGTATAGCTATGTACGAGTATATTAGGTATTACCATTTTATACAATATTACTCTAATATTTACGTAAAATAATAAATTATATTTTTATTTATTTACTTATTTTAATGTCCTGTAATCAAGAGCTGTGAATTTCTCTTTAATCTTCTTTAGAATTATTATATAATAAATTTATCATATAATGTATTGTTTCAAGGTTGCCGAACAAAATGTGGACCCTATCGAATAGACGAACCTCGAGTGATATTCGGTACCATTTTGTCAAATTAGATACAAAAATAAAATGCCGGTATTATTAGCGGACAATTTCCTGTTCTTTGGGATCTGCCTCCAATCTAAAAATTTAACTTACACTATGCTTTTTCGTAGCAACAAAATATCAATAATAATAATAATAATAAAATAATAGTATTTTTTTATTCCAGAATTTTATTGTTATTCTATGTAGAAAAGTGTTTTTAGGGAATCTTAAAAGCACAGTTGAAAGAAATCAATCCAGCGAGTAAGCGGTTTGATTGAACTGATTCCAGGGATCCCACTCCTTTTTTAATTATTTCTGCTTTTCCCCCATCTTTGCCCTCCGCTCCTCTTAATCCATGCCTGTTCCGAGCGCATTCATCAAGGTCATTGTTAGTGAGCGATGCATCGTTAAAAAGAATTGATTCACTTCAGTAAACGAACGGTTCCGATCTGACCCTTTAAAGGGGCGGTTTTGCCTATCCCTACTATAGACGGCATATCACTTTTCAAATTGTTGTCCCTAAATAATGTCGCCCTGTATTATTTTCAAAGAAATTAAATAATAAAGAATCTACATGAATGTATATATTTTCCTCGCATTGTGAGAAAACGACGGTATCTAGAGTCATCAAATTTTGAATAGAATTTTTGGTGCACATTTGCACATTGTTGCTGCATATTTGATGCCGAAGATTGCACATTTGATTTAAAGCGAAGTTGGCTGAACTTCTCAGCGGCGTAATAATTTTAATATGGAGTAAAGGTAATTCATCGGATTTGCATTATAATATTATAATGCAAAACCGATAAGTACAATATTATCTGAGATAGCGGAATGTAGTAACGTGGCCTCGAGATGCAGACACATGCTCTGTCTAAATATTCTAAATCTGATTTGCATTCTGGTAAGGAAGAGAAGTGACAGTACAGATCTAAATTATAATAACTGGTTAGATTAACATAATGTAACGTTACACGTGATATATAACACTTAAAATGTAATAATATAATATAAAAAAATTGTGTTAGCCGTCTTATTAAGAAAAATGCATATTGATATGATGAGCTGAGAAAACACTGAAATAATATAAAAGTGTATGCCAACACTTACCATCGCATCGGGAATTAGAAACGTATGTTACTATGCAGTTTTTAAAAATTTTGCGACTTTGCTGTTGAACTGGACGAGGCGTAAACAGTGCTTAGTAATAAAACTAAAAAGACAAATAAAAGGGTTACCTGGAATGAGTGCAAGAGCAGACTGGTCGATTTTGAGCTCAGCGAGAGCTTAAAATATCTTAACAAATCTTTTCGGGTGACCGTTAAAATTTAAAAAGAGATTTATTTATTTTTTTTCCCGTATTTTATATCATAACCGAGAACAATTTAATCGCGCTTTATAAAGCTCGAATTAGCCGAATGGCAGATTTACCATGATTTGTCTATTAGAAAGCTAAATTTGTGTGCTACGGGAGAAGTGGAAAAAATACTTTTACAAACCATTAGCAAAAAAAACAAAACTGACAACGAAAAATACGAAACCGAATTGGACAATGCTTAGTAATAGAATAATATAAATGATAATAAATGATGTTACTTTAGAGTTATTTTTATCCTTAACAGTTTGTAATTTAATTATACCTACTCCGGAATAAACGCCATCACCTTACGCGACCTTTAATTTTGCAACGTTATGTTATAGACATATACATTTTCAGTTGAACAGTATTGCCAGCTAAATAATGCTTCCAGATAAAAAATATTTCAAGTATTCTAAATTTGAACAACTGATTTTGGAAAAATTACGAATTCTTTTTTATCTGTATGATGTAGTGCTTCTTATACTTATCCTCTAAGGAATAAAGAAATATCCTTAGAAAAAATAATATGCGCAATGTTTGACCCCGTACGACAAAAAATGATTAGGTATTTATTTATTTTTTAAAGCCTGAAATCATGCTCAGGTGCCATACTGAAGAGAGAAACATTAGCAGTTGTGCTTAAAAGCAAATATCAATGTAGAGAAAGATTTCGGGTATAGCAGATTAAGTGATAATAAGCATTGCTTTACCCCAAAAAAAAAAAAAAAACTGAAAGGTTTCAGACTTTAAATTACGTCCAAAGGGGCGTTTTTTTTTAACATTTTGTGTGTTATTTATTACATATATTTATTTTCTTCGCACTTAAACCATAAAATTCAGTTAAAGAACAATATCTCAAAATAATTTTAATTTGAGCATATCTTAGAATTTCCTATACACAGTCTCACGCGCTGGAGATGAAAACGTTTTTTCTGTACAACGTTGCCTTTGCTCGCTTTGAATCCTTGAATTTGTTAATCAAAAATTCGTTAAAGTTTTACAAAATATGAAATCGATAATAAAACAAATTCCAAATTTCAAATTGGGCTTCTAGATGCCCATATTCGCAGCAGGATTACGTCATTGAAAATTCGATGGCTCTAGGTACCGTCGTTTTATCACAATGCGAGAAACGTGCATACATTTATATACATCCTTCATTATTTAATTTCTTTAAATATGATACAGGGCGATAATATTTGGTGGCAACACTTTGAAAAGTGAACCGACATTTAATGTTTCCGACGCAAAATCGCAAAACGAAAACAATAGTCCTTCAGGGAAAAAGCCCCTTTGGACTAAAATGAAAGAAACGATGACATTTTTTAACAATATAACTTGTTTTTTTCAAAAAGGAGATCTTATCCGTAGCCTACTCTAGAAAACAGTGGCAGACTTCAGTATTGGCACATTGCCAACTCGTTTGCTCAAAAAACAAGTATTATTTGCGTAAATTAAAAAATTAAAAATACTTTTTTCTGAATTTTTTTATCATTATAGATTGTGATTTTGATGGCAATAGCACTTTAATAAATAAAATATTATTAATAATTATTGTCACTACGAGATATATATTTTTTAAGTTGTTGGTAAAGAATAAATAAGGCACAATACTTCTTTGTTATACTGTTCTATTTGAAACATTTCCTGTCCTACAGCATTTTGGAGTTCAAATCTTAAAAATCTATGGCCATTTTCTTCAATAAGGCTAGGAAAATTCAAAACAAGTAGCATAAGTAGCATAAACTAGACCACATTTCAGAATTCAGCGTGGCTATATATTTTAACATAAAATCTTTAAAATTTATTCGTTTGAAAACTTAGTTCAATATTCAACATAAATCGACAAATATTTCACTATAAAATGCTTGTTCCTGTAATTTCACTCTAATATAGACTCAGTACAGAAGAGATTCTCTCTTTTCCTTAATACATATATTTTATTCCCAAAACTAAATATTATCGGCAGGATTCCCTTTCGGTGGATAATACGTATAATGCGAAAGGACGTCACTTACAATTTGCTTCCGACTGATGAAATCAGAAGATGAACGTAATATTCAGTTAAAAAATTGTAATGTAAATTTAGATAAAAACTGCGAAAAAAAGGGGGACAGTTCTATATCTCCCGTTCTATTAGGCAGATTGTCGAAATGCGACCTGGGTTTTCATGTAGGCATTGTGACAAAAAATCGGACTTTTTCTGAAATGACATGCCAATGTTTTACCGTATTTCGATTCTACCACTCAAATTATTCCAAACTGCCAATTCTTGTAAAAGTCGCCCAAGTAGGTTTTAAAAAAATTAGCTCTCAAACCTTTAGCTCCTCCATGTTAATTGAATTTGGTATATATTTATTAATATCTAATTTTTTTATTAAACTTACTTGATTCCTTCTTCCTGAAATCGAAATTTAGGCTTAATCCAAATAAAGCTCGTACATGTTTTATGCTTTATTTTTTAAATTTGTATTTTCAAATATTTTTTTGTAATTTTTTTCCAAAAAAAATGTTTGTATTATCTCTACATATAATAAAACAAAGAGTCTGTGTGTGTGTGTGTGTGTCTTTCGTTCGTGTTGCGAGTAAGCTAATAGACCCAGGGCCACGAAATTTGGTACATAGGTGTATCTACACAGAAGCCAGTGCACCTCGAAGCGATTTTTTCGAAATTCGAATTAGAATTTTTTTTATTTATATTTTGTATTTTGTGACCAAATCGCGTCATTTTGAGACATAATGGGCTACAAGAAAGCGAGATTTCACTCTATACATTTCATTTTTACAACATCGTGAAACGTAGATACTTAGCTATTTTACGAACTTAAAATAAATTTCGTATTTCAATAAATCTATTAAATACGAATTTATTTAGGAAGGTGAGCTTAACACCTTTTCAGCGGAATTTTTTTTAAAAAAAACTTATTTTAAAAAATGTGCTGTTTATAACCTATAAAATGCTTAGCAACATGTTAAAGTAGATGTATTTCTAGGCACACCTGCAAAAAATTAGAGTTTTTTATCCAAAATGTTCTAAGATATACATGAACTTACATATTGGTGCACTTGAAATTTGGTATATTCTTTACGAGCGACAATAACTCCAGATGTGGTTTACGCATTTTGTTAAAATTATTTGAAAGTAATAAACGTGACACTTTTTCTGCTCTTGTACAATGAAAAAAAAATAAAGGACAATAGGTTGCTATAAATTAAGAAGTTTGCCAAGTGAGTTGTTCTCTTGGCGCAAGCTAAAGGAAATGCCCAAGATCAATGTTTAAATTTCACCGTAAATTTCGCACCAAATTCTACAAATTTTAATATTTAGGCATAATGTGAGTCGTAGAATCGAAATATGGAAAGAAATCGATATCTCATGTCAGAAAACGTCCGATTTTGTATCAAAATACCGATATCAGAACAATACTATATATAAACCTAATATATAGTCTAAATCGTGCTTTCGAGACATGAAAAACGCAATTTGAATTTTGTCAATTGACCCAGTAGAACAGAAGATATAGAACTTTCTTTTTTTCTTTCCTCCCCCCCAAGTGTACTACTTTATTAGGGTGAATGCTAGCAATTAAAAATGCTCCTCGAGCCCCGGCCAAAGCATTGCACATGTTTCACATCTCCTGCTTTAAAATAACGTAATGCCTACAAATGAACCCTGAACTTAAAGGGGATGGACGATAATTCATCACCACCAGAGTCTGGCTATTCGATCTCCGAATCCTCAGTCGTCCTTTAAAAAGGGGATTATGTAAAGTATGTTATCCCTTCTTCCAGCATCCTTTCGTGGTGTAAAGGTAGCCCGCTCGGGGTGTATTCAAGAGGTCTATGTTCGAATCCCGGCTAGGGTATTGTTCATTTTTCAAGTTTCTTACTTCGGGAAAAAAAAAACCTTATGACTCTACTTCTTTATAAGAGCATTTTTCGGATCATTATAATATGAATTACTTCTCTTTCCTGTGTTTTATACTGTCTTGGATTTAACAGTGATTTTGAGTTGACTTTGGACTCCCTCCGTGTTATTACACAGATGAATCGAGAGTTGATTCTATTAAGGTAGTAAAAAATTTAAATTTTAGTCAGTTCATTAAATCAAATATTTTAGAAGATTTAAAAATTGTGCTTCTATTTCTCTTTATGCCAGCTGTTGAAATAATATACCATGGAAAAATTTGCTAGTCCTAGAAAATTGCGGTCCTCTATGCCTTTACTGGAATGAAGAAATCTATTAATTTCTCACTTGCACTGTCTTTGTAACTGAACCAAAAAAAAAATAACATTTCGAATGAATTATGCAATACAAAAAGTGGTATTTTGTATTAAGAGAGAGATATCTTCACGGAGACCGATCAATAATTCATGGAAAATCAATAATTTCTTCATAATTCTTTGAAAAAAATTAAATTTTCCATTACGCTTATTAGTGTTGTAAGTCATGATAAAAAAGGTCAGATTTCGACGCCAATGAGAAGAACAATTTTATAATCAAGGATAAATTTCTAAACAGACCAAAACAGAGATTTCACAAGCAAATGTATACCAAAGGAACTCATTTATTTTCTCATTTCTAGTTTTTAAATCAGGTCAGAGAATTTTTGCTATTATTTACTAAGATAAACACATTTTGGGATAGAGGGAGAACCTGTTGAAAATGAAAGCCGTTTTAATTAAATGTGTAATTAAATCAAACCATTTTAATTATATATTTAGAAGCTTCATTTCAGGGAAGCCTACAAAGAGACTTCCCTGAAAGCAGTAAATTCTTGTATTCATTTAAGTTAATTTCACCATTTTTCCACATCATGACTAAACAATTTAGTGACAAGAAAAGCTGAACAGTTTCAGGTTCAACTTTTAAATAAAAAAATCTTTTTTAATTAACATCTCACCAACTAACTGACATTCAAAAATATAAAGTATTTTATAAAAAATTTTTCTAAAAGAATTTTACTCTCTAAAAGGTCTTTTACGTCTTTTTCAATTTCTTTATTAAATATAGAATATGAAAAGGCATTAAGTTATTTTCTAAACTAAAAAGCCTCTTCAGTATTTAAATTTTTTAATGCCTAAAATCTTCTGCTATTATATTAAATGACAGAATAATGGCGTGTCAAAATAAGGGCATTGTTAAACCACGGGGCATCGTATCTAAAAATAGAAACTTTCCTTATTTAACGACTATCAACTAATAATCAACCCAGTCTTAAAAAGCTTAACTGAAATTTTTTGAGATAATATCATAAAGCAGTAATTCTTTTTTTCCTCATGCACCCCTTTTACCATTATCAGACGATCATTTTCCTCCTTTCCAAAACTCAAAAGATACATATACATTCATTTAAATTTATTATTTTTTAATGTGTTCTGTAAACTAAACAAGAAGAAAAATGTAGAACATATTGATTAATACCAAAATGTTAAAAAACAATTACTTTTTTTTTGTTCCAAAAGTTAAGGAACAGCATGTTTTTGTGTCTAATTTGAAAATGAAGCAACATAGAAACAAGAAATTTACAGAACATATTCACTAAACAGTTCTTTAATGAATGTGATATAAAATGCTTCTAAAGTTCAACACAAACCTGAATTACAACAAAAAATTGCACTCTTGGCAGAGAAATCCAGTCTTGGAGAAATAGTAATCACAGTTTTTTGAGGAAAAATGGGGCGATAACATTGCAAAAATGTGTTCTAATAAGGAATGTGTCCACCTATAGTTGCAATACATTGGTGGCAGTGGCGTTCCATGCTGTCAATTAAGTTGTCGGTTAGTGAAATGGAAAGTAACGGCCAAACACAGAGTCATCCTTGTTCAAGCTCATCTAACGACCTTGGAGGAGGACTTAAAGCAGCAGCCTGTCTCCCAAGTTAGTCCCAAAAATGCTGTATCGAACTCAGGTTTAGGGATTGTGCTGGCCAATTCCGTGTCCCACGAGATATTCTTCAGCAACCCAAGTTCGGTACGGTCGCGCATTGTCATCAATCACAAGAAATCCAGAACGAATTGCAGAAGCATATGGGTGGACATATTGGTTAAGGATCTCGTCTCGATATCTCACACCGGTCAAAGTTCCTCCATGGAACACATGTAGGTCAGTGTGACCACCGAGAGAGATCCTAGCCCAAACCATTATTCCACTACCTCTGTAACTGTCCACAATGCGGGATTGGCTGTATCTGGTGCGTTGTTCCCTCCGGATCAGCTGATGACCTGAATGACTCTCTAATGTGAATCTGGCAGGCTCCCATTGTTGACTGGTCCAGCAGACGTGTTCTCTTGCCCAACATAAACGGGCGCCTCTTTGTCCTCGGGTCAAGGGGACACAAACAACTGGTCGTCTTGCATACAGACCTGTATTGTGCAGGCGTCTGCCCACTGTAGTAGCTGACATTCTTGTTCCTGTTGCCACAAAATGATATGCCATGACCTGAGGGGCAATAATTTACTTCTCCTTCGGGATCGAAAGAGCCAAGTAACGTTTTCCGTAAGTGTTGTAACTCTAGGTCTGCCTAGAATATGTCTTCTAGGTACAGAATCCTCGGATTCAAACTGATTCCATTCTGTGGACCACACTACGATAGACAATGAGACGCCTAGCAGCATCAGCTTATGACATCTCCATTTTCATCCATCCGATCGCCCGCCACCTCAACGAATCGGGCAAACGACTTACCCTAGACAATGATTGACTCACTTGGATATTGCCCACGAAATTGTAATAACAACTGAAGATCAGCACTCGTGAACAAAATTAAAATTTTTGCTTTTACCTCCTAACTCCTATATAAGCATTCATTTCCATAAAATAAAACTGGCAGCTATTGTTTTTACATACATTTTCTTAAACTCTTCCAGGTTACTGCCATGCGTATGAACTGGGAATTTAAACTTTACGGACAGTTTTGTGATGGTAAGCTTTCAAAAACGAAGGCAGTGTAGTCAACCGCATTCCTTTCCCAAAACTGTGAAATTCCACCCTAGAGACGTCCATTAGCGGCCGAGCGGTAAAGTCTCTAAACACCTGTAGTTTGGTCTGAGATTCAAACCTCACGAACGGGCTGGCTGCATGGACGTTTTCATGGTTTTCCCTATGTGTAACGTGTATAAGAGCCAGTTTCCCTTAAAAAATCCTTCACAAAGTCGTAATTGCCAAAAATTCTCTTCTGGGCATGCGCAGTGTGCGTAATTGGTTTAACATTGTTCAACTGAATGTGCGGTCTGCCATTACGCGAACGGGCTGGATGTATGAGTATTTCGTCTCCATGTGGAACATGCATACTATGACAAAGGGCATATTATACGTACTTTGTATGTATAGATAGCTAATTCTCATGCAGCATCACGTCAGCTATGTTAAGTTGAAGATCTTTTTTAAAATTTTTTTTCCTTCATATTTCTTTCGCAGAAACTTTCCAAATACAATTTTTAATTTAATTACTATTTATATTTTAAATTTAATTATGTTTAATTTTAAGTTTTATTACAATTATGCAAAATTTAATTACAATTTTTAAAAAAAACAAGCATAACACACAAATCTATTGTTTGCTATTTAATTACAGAAGATTTATGTGTTAGGCTTATTTTATTTTTTGAATTTTATCTATTAACATGCTTGGTATGGTCGAAGTGACTTACATTGGTTGATAGGTCTTCATTTATAAAGGGGGTTGGGTCGTCTTCCAATTCAACTATGGTAGAGTTTCCTTTAGAAAGTCCTCCAAGGAGGCATCTCTTCCCTTAGGCAGGTTGCCCTCGAGTGCTTTCCCATAGCTAAATAAACCGAACCTTTTCAGAATTCTGATAATTTAATTTTTTATGTTTCCCCATTCTTTTCCTAAACAGATGGAGCTACGTTCGTTTTCGCTTTGCTCCGCCCATTGCTTTCGATATGAAATTATTGTCAC
>KK114144.1:68415-104976 GCA_000611955.2 Stegodyphus mimosarum | reverse complement strand
CTTTCCTGTTTTCTTTTTGTCATATTTTTAAAGTAAAGTTTTTTTTCCGACCGCTTTCGAATTGATTAAGATGTATTCAAAATTTACCCCAAAGCAAGGTTACTTATTTGGTTAATTTAAAATTTACATCAGCTTGTTTCGCTTTCACTGCCACCAGGTTTATAAACTGTAATGTAAATAAAATTAGCTTCTTATAAACTGTACGCTGCTCGCAATACATTTGTTCTTTGTCGGTAAACAGTGCAGCCCTTTAAGTGGCAAACAGGTAACTAAAAAATAAAGGCCTTCGTAAGTGTCTAAATAAAATTTTCTTACGAAAGTGCTTATTTCCCCCAATGTATTCAAGTGTCACTTTTTGGGAAAACAATGATTCTTATTTTACTCTAAAAACCGACTTTAACTCACAAATATTTAAATGAAACGCAAAATGTTTGACTGGATTTAGAAGAAACAAGTAAATTACTTCGCTTTCTTATGCAGAAAATGAGATTTAAAAGCACGCCAAATTTTCCCTAAGGATGAACCTAGGAGGAAAATTTATAGAACGAAAAAAATTACCGAAAGGTTTTGAGAGAATCTTATTTCTGAAAATCAAGGAAAGAAAAAAAAATACTAGTACCAAAAATAACCAGAATTCCATTTTGTCAATTATATGTAACTTGGCGGCAACGTCACACATGCAATTTCGAAAATTGATTTTTGGAAAGTTTCTGGGAAAGAAATGTGAAGGAAAAAAATTTTAAAAAGAATTTCAAGTTAACATAGCTGATGCGATGCTTCTTGTTAATTATGTATTCATATATGCAAATTGTTCACCTCTCCTTTTCCTATACTCCAACTTGAGTATCTACGCGCGGAATGTTCCCTTTTTATGCAGTGGTAATTGATTTTTCATACAAAGCACATGACTACTACTCCTGTGGATGTTATTTTTTATGTTTTCTACTTCACTTCAGTCACTGACGCTTCCTTCTCTTCGTCATTGTCTGCTTGTTTTATTTTTTGGTTGCTAAGCTTAGCTCATTAATGTTTAATGCCGTCTACATTCTCAAAATGCGGCAGAAAGCTTGACTCTCCACGGAGAGGTAGAAAGTAATTAGGTATGTATTATACAAATGAATTGAACTATCAGTGAAACACAGGCCGGTACTCGAATGATTTTGTTAAAGATAGATTGACTAGAAAAAAATAATACAGTTCTCGCCATCTAACGTTGGCCGGATTAACTGGGCTAAATACAAATAAAAAGTTATATTTGGTTATTGTAAAAATATTGCGAAATTATTATTATATACAGCAGCGTGAATGTAAAAAGGAAAAGAAAAATACACTGCTCGACATTGAAAGTGCAACACCAAGAAGGAGTGGTTAGAAAGTGATGAAATTTGGAAAAAAGACGGGGACAGCAAGCAGCAATAAGTAATCTTTATTTCAAAATGAGAGTCAGAATACAGAGCGAGAACGGCGTCGGCTCAGTAGGATTTAGAACCAGCGCGGACAGCGATGCACGAAGAAACACGTCTAGGCATAGAGTCAATAAAAGTGCGGATCACCATCCGCACTCTTATACCTGAGGGATGGCTCTCCATTCCCTTTCAACCATTTGCCACAGTTCGCCTTCTGAACGAGGCAGGAGCAGAGTCTGCAAACGGCTTCCAATCACATCCCACACATGTTCGATTGGTGACAGGTCAGAAGAGTACGGTGGCCAGGAAAGCATCTGTGTACCTTGCAGAGCATGTTGGCAGATGGGAGCACTGTGGGGTCGGGCGTTATCGTGCTGAAAAATTTTATTAGGCAGCCCCGGAAGGTAGGAGATTGCCACCGTCTGCAGTACGGTATCCAAGCATCGTTGGGCCGTCATAGTGCCCTGAATACGAACTAGAGGTGACCTGGAATCGTAAGCAATAGCGCCCCAAACCATTATGCCACGTTGTCGCGCGTTGGGGCGTTCCACAGTTACTGCCGGATTAGATCTGTCTCCACGTCGACGCCACACACGTATGCGGCGACTGTCACTGGATAAACAGAAGCGTGACTCGTCTGAAAACACGACGTTTCGCCATTCTGTCATCCACATCGCTCCAGTCCGGCACCATTCTCAACGTTGGCGTCTATGCTGTGGGGTCAATGGCAATCTTCTCAACGGACACCGTGAGTGCAGACCACGTTCAACTAATCGACGGGAATTGGTTCTCGTCGACACGAAATCATCCAGGGTATCTTGCACATGCTGCAGAATTGCGGTACAAGTGACTTGCGGGACCGCCACAGCTTGTCGGCGAATGCGTCGATCCATGCGTGCTGACGTCACTTTGGCTGCACCTGCACTCTCCTTCTTCCCACATTCCCTTGTTCCAACCATGTTCGCCATAACCGATGCACCATGTTCGAATCCATGTGGGTATTATAAAATTATGAGGGTACACTTTTAGCTTTTAGAAATAATTTATTTACAATCTTAGAATGTTTAATCACAGAGAACTGCTATACCAGCATAGTTCTATTTTTTATATCTCCGTATCTAAAGTGTTGCCATTTACAAGTTACTAAATATTACATGTTACCATTTACAAATTATTAAATATTACATCTTCCGTTTTTTAAAGAGTTCAAAAGTTTTAACAGTCTTAAATCAATCCAAATATCTGGCCGGCTTTCTAATCACTCTTCCACTTCTAGTTCTTAGCTCACCGTTCCTTGTTTCTGAGTTAGCAGAGTTTGGTAGTTGATCTTTTAAACTTTGCCATTGAGAATATCTGGAATCATATCCTTTTACATCTGTTTTCTGTGTATTAACTCCTTGTTCTCTTCCTCTGATATTCACTTCAACAGCTGAACTGTTTTCTCTAATATCTTTTCTATTTCTTCTCAATACTAATCCACCTGTTCTAAGTATATATGATCTAGGCGTCTTATGCACTTCTTCTACAACTGCTGGTTTCCAGCGATTATCTTGATATACCCGAACACAATCTCCTTTATTTAGCGATGGTAATGTTTTTGTATGACGATCATAATATGACTTCTGTTTAGTTCTTTCTTGGTTGATTTTTTCTTTTACATTTTTCACAACTTGAGGTTTAAGTAATTCTTCAGATGTAGGAAGAACCGTTCTTGTTCTTCTACTCATAAGTCGTTGAGCTGGTGATCCTAGCATCTCATTAGTTGGAGTGTTCCTATGAGCTAACAATGCTAAATAAGGATCAGCATGATCTGCTTGAGCTTTCTTTAACAATTTCTTCGCCGTTTGTACTGAACGCTCTGCTAATCCGTTCGACTGTGGATGGTATGGACTGCTTGTTATATGTTTAAATTGGTATTTCTTTGCAAATTCTGCAAATTCTTTACTTGCAAACTGAGGTCCATTATCAGATATCACTATCAATGGTATACCGTATCTTGCAAAATGAGATTTCATGTAACTGATCACTGTCTGACTTCGAGTATCCGGTAGTTTAGAGATTTCAAAAAAGTTGGAATAGTAATCTACAATTAATAAATATACATCTTTGTTAATCTCAAATAAATCTGTCGCAACTTTATACCAAGGTAAATTGGGAATTTCATGTGGTATCATAGGCTCTCTTATGTTTTTGTTCTGGTATTCATTACATATAAAACATTTTGAAATTGTATCTTCTATCTGCTTGTTCATAAGTGGCCAAAACAAAACATCTCTAGCTCTTTTCTTACATTTTTCTATACCAAAATGACCCTCATGAATTAAATTTAACATTTCCTTTTGCATAGATAAAGGAATAATTACCCTTCCTCCTTTGAAAAATAAGTCATTTTCCATTGTCAACTCATCTCTGTAGTCCCAAAATACTTTGACTTGAGGTTCTACCTGATGTTTCCTTTCTGGCCAGCCTCTCAGAATATATTTCTTTAAGCACTGTAGTGTAGCATCACATTCACTTTCTTTCTTCAATTCATAAATTTTTTCATCAGATGCTGGAATCAGTGTACAAATTTCTGTATCTTCATCATTATCTTCTGCTGTTGTATTCAAATATGCTCTACTCAAAGTGTCTGCTATTAATAAGTCTTTCCCCTTTTTGTACCGTACATCTAGATCATATTTTTGTAAATTTAACAGCATTCTTTGCAATCGCTGTGGTGCTTTAAAAAGAGGTTTCTTAGTTATGCTTTCTAATGGTCGATGATCAGTTTCAACTGTAATACGTTTGCCATATATATATTGATGAAATTTAGAACATCCAAAAGTAATAGCTAAAAGCTCTTTTTCTATTTGAGCATAATTTTTCTGACTTTTTGTTAGAGCTCTGGAAGCATAAGCAATTGGTTGGTTTTCTTGTAGTAAAACAGCACCTAATCCTTCAGAACTTGCATCTACTGAAAGAGTTACATCCTTATTAACATCATAGAATTTTAATACGGGTGCTTTTGCAATCAATTCTTTAAGTGTTTCGAAAGCTTTTTGATGCTTTTCAGTCCAGTGCCAGAGAACATTTTTCTCAAGTAACTGTCTTAATGGTGCAGTAATAGTAGTTAAGTTAGGAATAAATTTGGCTAAATAATTAATCATTCCCAAAAATCTTTGTAGCGAAGGCACATCTGTAGGTTCTGGCATTTTAACAATTGCTTCCACTTTAGAAAAATCAGGTTTTAGTCCATTTTCACTTAACTCGTGCCCTATATAATTCACACGATTAACTTTTATTTTACATTTAGCCTTATTGAACTTCAAATTATTTTTTCGTGCTCTCTGGAGTACTTTTTTAAGTCGTAACTCATGTTCCTTTTCATTAGATCCCCATATTAAGATATCATCTATAATACATTCAACGCCTTCTAGACCTTCTATTATTTGGCTTAATTTTCTTTGGCAAATTTCTGGAGCTGAACATATGCCAAAAGGTAATCTTTTGAATTTGTATCTGCCAAAAGGTGTATTGAATGTACACAAATTACTACTTTCTTCGTCAAGCTGGATTTGCCAAAAAGCACTATTAGCATCTAAAACAGAAAATAGTTTTGCGTTAGGCATTCTAGTGACAACTTCGTCAATGGTTAACATCGGATAATGTTCTCGTTTTATAGCTTTATTTAAATCTCTAGGATCTAAACATATTCTTATTTTGTTCGGTTTGACAACTGTGACCATTGAATTTACCCATTCAGTTGGTTCTCTTACTTTCTCAATAACATTTAAATTTTCCATTCTTTGTAATTCTTTCTTAACTTTATCACGTATAGCTATGGGTATTTTCCTTGGAGGATGAATGACTGGTGTTACATCTTGTTTTAACTGGATTTTATATTCTCCATTCAAACAACCTAAGCCTTCAAATACATCTTTGTATTCCTCCAGTAAGTCTTCAGTGTAAACAGACATTACTTTTTGAATCAAACCTAGTTGCAAACATGATTTTAATCCTAATATAGAAGGTACTTCTTTGTCAATAACTTGGAATTCCACAACAAAATTATTTTTTCCATATTGGCAGTTAAGTACTACTTTTCCTAAAGTATCTATTTTATTCCCAGAGAATGTAACTAATCTTTTAATTTCAGACTTTTGTATCGGAACATTCAGCAATTTCACTTTGCTTTTAGAAATAACATTGCACATTGCTCCAGTATCTATCTGCAAATTTACTTTACTTTTATTTACATTAACGTCAACAGTCCATTTCTCTTCCTTGTTATCTGAATTAAGGTTTAATGTGCCAACATAAAATTCTAACTCTTCCTCAGAGTCGTGATTTATTAATTTAATTTGTCTATCTTTTTTGTTTACCTTCACTGCTTCATTTTTTATTATATAGCTTTTACACTGATTCGCGAAATGATTTGACTTTTTACATTTATGACAGATTTTTCCATATGCTGGACACATTCGATAGTCATGAGATGTTCCACATTTAGAACAAACTTTTGTCTTTTGTTTATCGGTATTTACCTCTTTGTAGGTATTCTTATTATGTTTACTTAGTTTCTTTTTCACTAAGTTTACAGCAGTTTCCTCATCTTTTATGATTTTCATTTGATGTGCACTTATTTCAGCAGATCTGCATATATCAAGAGCTTTTTCTAATGTTAATTCTGCTTCATGTAACAATCTTGCTCTCACTACATCATCTTTAATACCACAAACAATTTTATCTTTTATTAAACTATCCGTTAACTGCGCAAACTCGCATGTTCTAGCTTTATTTCGAAGGTCAGTTACATATTCATCTATGGTTTCTGACGCGGTTTGATTTCTAGTAAAGAATAAATGTCTTTCATATGTAATATTTTTCTTAGGAATACAATATTCCGTAAATTTTGTTTTAATTTCACTTAATTTAATTTCTTTACCCTCTTCTATAGGAAATGTATTATATATTTCAAGACCACGAATTCCTATTACATGAAGAAAAGTATTAACTCTTACCTTCTCTTCTTTACTATGTAATCCACTAGCTACTTCATATATTTCAAATGACTGCAGCCATCTCTGCCAATTCGAAGCTAGATTTCCATCAAATTTCATCGGCTCTGGTGGTTTTAAACTTTCCATTTTGAAAGCAAAACACTCCTGACACCATATAAAATTATGAGGGTACACTTTTAGCTTTTAGAAATAATTTATTTACAATCTTAGAATGTTTAATCACAGAGAACTGCTATACCAGCATAGTTCTATTTTTTATATCTCCGTATCTAAAGTGTTGCCAATTAAAAGTTACTAAATATTACATGTTACCATTTACAAATTATTAAATATTACAGGTATTAGCTGCGATTTAGGATTTAGGAAAGGGGAAGACGGGCACCACACCTTTACCATTTGGTTAATTGGTTTAGCGCCGTCTCCCCACTACGTGATTCCAGCCGTTTATTGATATTAGCAAAACGGATACATAATTTGAAATATATACAAAATTTAGAATGATATATAATTGAAATGAATACATAGTATGACATAACTCTTTAAAATATGTGCGGAATTTTGAACATAATATGCGACGAAAAGAAATAATAGTGATGAAGAATGACGTAAGGACCAACCCGCCCTTCTCAGTCCGATCATTTATCAGACTACTCTATCTGCTGAAAGTGCCTTCGTTGACGGCGGCCTGGCATTCTCTCCTATTACACGTATTCTCCGGGGCAAAAGCCAACTTTCTTCGATAATTCGTCTGGCAGAAATAGCGAAACCGAATATTGCCCATTCTGCACGTTCCTTCCCTTATATCTTACTTCACGTGCGTCGGAGGGCTGCGCATTTCACATCATTCGCATAACTCAGTGATGTGCGTCTACTCTAAAATTTGTATAAATTTCTGACCACTCCTTCTTGTTGTTGCATTTTCAATGTCGAGCAGTGTACATCGGATAGACATCGTAATAGTCATGCAAAATGTTCAAATTCATTTTGAACATTTTGCACAACAGTACATAATTCAATTATGTAGTCCGAAATGTGCCCATATTGTGTAATAAAAAATATAGTGGGCATTACATGATGTTTTCGTACGACCTATTAAATTACACACATTTTTCGCTGCAGTTCGCTTAAATTTATTTCCTCGAATTTTGATAGAGATATATTTCTCATTCATTTCTCCCTCTGGCAAGGCAAAAACGCATAAAAATTCGAAATACCTTCATTTAAAACTGGAAAATACAGAAAAATCTAAAACATGAAACACAGTTAAGAAATTTACAATTAAAATTAGAGTTCCTATCCGAAAGCAAGTGATAGGCCTAGCGACACTTAAAGTTTAAAATTGTTCATAATTTTAAAATTATTGCTTGCAGATTAACTAAAGGCATGTGAACCTTAACCGTAACCTAAGAAAAACATAATTCAATAACGTTTAAAAAATGCACAATTTACAAAGCAGAGAGCGTTGGTGTATATATATATATATACCAAAGCTCTCTCTCTCTCTATATATATATACATACATACGTTTGGTGCGTTCGATTGCAGAAAAAAAGAGAAACGCACAGCTAGATGTTATAGCAGTCCCATATACATAAATTTCAACGTTGCATGATTAATCGTTTTTGAGATATGCAAGATATATACAGACGTATGTACGTATAGACATCACGAATAATTCCTTCTGAAGCTCTTTTAAATCCATTTTACAGTCCGTTTTAATCCAGAAAAAATTTCAATCCGGAAAACATAGTCCTTTATTCTATCTGTAGGTTCGTATGTCATGCAAAAAAGTCACTGAATGGATTCGAAAGCGGTTAAAATGGATATTTTCATTAAAATATGATACCCGAAATGTTTAATGATTGCAATGTTTTCTTTACTTCATACAAGAAAGTAGAAATAGAAACCTCGAACCGACCGTGATATATGAATTGAAGTGAATATCATTGTTTAACTCCTTCACATACAAATAAATACGCGTCCGGAGAATACCATTTAATATGGACATTCAGGTGCAAGCTTAGAAACAGAACGTTTTATTTTCAAATTGACAATGCTATATAAAAATAATAATATACTGCGCGGCGTTCGCCAAAGACTGTTCTTGACGTCTCGGAGAAATCAAAGTCTACAATAACACATGAAATTAATGACGTCTCCCGGACGTCATTGTATGTCACGGGATTAAGTTTCTTTTTAAATATTGCCTATTCAATGTTTTTATATCTAAGTATTTTTGTTTCTAGTGATGTTTATTCTTCCTTTATTTATAGGAAGCTCTTTTTATTTTATGCACTTATTTAGTTTATCTACGTAGAGAACTTTATTTGCCAAATAAAGCTGCTTCAAAATACACCGAAGTTTTTAATAATTTTCATCTATTAATTATAATATGAATATTCCTTTCGTAGGTGTTTTTCTAATTGCCCTTGTATTGACTGTAAACGTTGTATTAGGTAATACCGATGCAAATAGGGAATCCATTATATTTATTATACGCTTTTCTAAGCAGTATTTTTTTAAGAAAACATTTATTTTATTTGTAAGTTCAGTATACAGGATTATGCAAAATGTTATCCAGATTTAGGGGGGAAATATGAAGCCCTCTGTGAGAGGACCTCCTAGGTTTCCAAGTGATTCTGGTCTTTGATGAGGCGATCGGTTTTTATTTTTGATGTTTAACGTTTTATATTAATTACACATCTGTTTAAACTTCCTAAGCAGACGAATGATCGGTTTTGCCTTTAATGTTTGAAGTCCAGGTACTAAGTTAAAAAAATAGTAAAATCAAACTAAAGTGTATTTATATTGCAAAACGAGGATTCAATTTAAGCAAACTTCAAATAACCGTTATTTAAGGAATTGTGATTTCAACGAATGTCAGACACGTACAAGAATAGTAATTTAAATTCGTAAATCATCAGCATAATCTCTGTGCATAGTTAAAATTTAAGTCACAAAACTATTCATTGAAGCCAGAAGATGGACCACCTCTGGCCGAGCGGTAAAGTCGTGTTGTGTAGTAAAATTCGAGATTTTACGAGTTAAATAACTTCTGTATTCTGCTGAATTGGATGGATATTAAGTTTAGTTTTTTTAAAGCAAGAAGCATTTATTCGTGTATTTTTATTATAAGGAGATTAATTTTTTATTTTCTCTTAAATCTTAATAATTTCGCTTGATATATTGGGATACAGTCTGTGAACCAGTGCCTCAAGTAAAATTTATGTTAAAACTTTCTAATATAAAATGAAAGGGAAAACATTTAACCAACTGTAATTGATTAATTGGGAAATGTTAGTTTGATTTAATGTAAAGAAACAGGACCGCCTGATATTCGTTTCTTTTGCACCATTTTTTTCCTGTCTTCTTCGCACTCATGGAAAGTTCCACAGGATTCTGAAGCTAGGTCTTTTGTTTCAAAGTTTAGCCGAACGGAGGTGTACGTGATGAAGTATACTTGTAAACGTGAAGGTTAATGGAAAAGGTCAGAAGTAGGCCAGGATTTTGGCCAGCCGGTTTCGAGAAAATTGGCGAATTTTCGTAAGTAGCGGACTTGCGCAGTAGAGACTTGACCGGTTTTTGAAAACAAAATTGGACTTTGGAAACTTTTGAGGGACGAGTTTTGCCAAACTGGGAAAACAGTGCTTGTCTATATTTTAAGAGAGAAATTTGGTGTATTCGATCTCTCGCGACTTATTCTTCTTGGCTGCTGCTGACTCACTTGCTACTACTCTTACGCTCTTGCCCGTGGTGTTTTTTCGCTCTTGACGATTTTCGTAGGGCGTCTGCGATGTTCGTGCTGGCCAGTGGAGCTTACTACACCGTGAAAGTCTAAGGGCATGCAGTTTCGACGTCGTTTGCTTGCCTTAAATGATTATTGATTCCGCCTCATCGGCTGGCCCGCTACGATGTGGTTTTTCGAGTGGTCCTAAAGAATCTGCCTAGTGATCGACAAAAAGGGACTGATGACCGAGGAAGAAGTTGTATCAACTGGTGGCGGCCTTCACATGACGGCCTAGAGTGACACCCCCATTTAGTGACCTCAGCGAAATAGAAGAACAATGAAAAATTACTCCACTTTTCGGGACCATCCTTGTACCCCAACAGCTAAGTGAAATTCTTTTTAAGAATTTTGTTTTTTCTTTCTTTTTTATTGCCTGATTTCTTGAAGGTCTCCTGAAGCCCAGTTTCACTTATCATTTTAGAGGATTTTTTCCCCTTTAATTGCTGTTTATCCAAGATAGTGTTTTGTTAATTTTTGAAGTATAAGAATTAATTAATGAATATCGGAAATTTAGTAATGTATAACGTCTTAATCAAGGAAAAAAATGTGATATAACTGTAATGTATTCTTACATAGATGACCTCGCCGCCTAATTGGCCAAGGTAAAGGTGATGTTATATTTTAATTACCTTGCTTAGATATTACTTTTTTTTATCTCCCAGGGGATTAAAAGGGGATTAAAAAATTATGCTTTGTCATGAATTAGGAAAAATACAATAACTGAAAATGCAGTTTAAGTGATTATTTGAATAGAATGCCATGCTGTCTGGAAATTTATGTTTTACTATGGTAGGTTAAATAACAAACGAAGTATTTCTAGTAAAATAGCAGGGAACTTGATTTCCAACAAAGCCATTTCCAGTGGCAGATCCCGGGTGCAGGTACACAACGCTTCTAGTGCTATCAAAACTATACGACCACCTATAGGGATTCTTCCCTTATCAGCCATGCCGACAGTGTGATTAAATTTAATATTTTAGACTCAGCTAATAGTCGCAGTAGTCAATTACTGTATTACTCCATTTTTATATTAGACATTTGGTGCCGTCATCTTGTATTTAACATTACTAGCAACGTGAATTTTTTTTTCATATATGACAGTCGCTACATGCACATAGTTCCACCTGGATTCAATTCCAGACAAATAAGCTGGCTGCCTGGGTGTTTTCGTGGTTTTCCCCACGTGTAACGTGGATACGAGTCAGTTTCCGTTAGCAAGTCTCCCACAAATCCCTCCCTCCCTTTATGCAGGTAGCCCTAACGTGCTTTGTTATAACGAAATAAACGAAATGAAACAAAAGATGCTATAGGTAGATAGAAAGTGGCTGAGTACGCCACCAAGTCCACTAGCAAATCCACGATTCTCTAACGAATCGAATAAACGAAAGCGCGAAATCCGTTACAGTATGAATTAGATGGGAATTGGAGAATTAAAATGTAGAGAGTAAACGGAATTTCATATACAGTTTGAGACTTGGCGATAAGATCAAACAAAATTAAATAATATCAAATAAAATTTAAACGAAGATGGCTGAATTATTTATTGTTTCATTTTACAATATAACTAAAGCATTGCGAAACAATGAGGAAGAAAGTTAACAAATTAGCAGTAGAAGCATACGGACAGTAAAACTAAGAGTAGAAGTGCAAAACCAAATATCACGACATTGCCATATTTATTAGTTCCTGCAGCTCGGAAACAAACGAAACAATAAATGTTGCCAAAGCCAAATAGAAATATATAAGTATACGTTTGCTCCTGAAGAAGAGAAACATTGATCTGATCAACTTAAAAACCGATGCACTTGTATTGAAAACTTATGGTTTGAAGTTTTAAAGTTGCTTTTTTGCCTAATTTTTAAATGAAGATTGTGTTAGAGTTTATAGCGAATAGGGCAGAGTTATTTGATAAAAAATACATACGAGATTAACCTGTTTACTGACACAATCTAAATGATCATATATATATGATTAAAAAGAAAATGACGGACACCCGTATAAGAATTGTACTGGGATATTAACATGATTTCAAGAAATAATACAAGCGATAGAAAATAAATTATATGTATTTGAATAATTTCCTTCTACTATTAGGATACTTTTTGTTAATTTTGATGTACAATATCATCATTGTTAACTGCTTCAACAATTTAGTTTTTGTCACATATTGCCAAAAATTTTGTGTTAATTAAAAGTATTGTTTAACTTTAATGCATTTTATTAAAACGTTTGCATTGAAACATTAGTACTTACCAGTTACCTCGGCTTACATTTTTTAGCTGATAATTATTTGGCACTTCGACTTCTTTCGGAGGGAAAATATCACCAGGGATATTTTGGTGAGTCTTTTTTGTTTATCTGTGTTTATAACTTTTGGCCTGTCCTGAGGAATGCGTACAAGCTATATTTACTGAACTACTAAAGTGGAGTAAAAGTAGCTGACGAAATTAATGTACTGAAAGATCCGAATTAAGAATTGTAAATGATTGTTGTTCGGAATATCCCTTTCACAGATAAACATTTAGAAATAAGAAGCGCACAAGAGCTACCAAAATGTCACTAGAAATGTTTTGTTGCCAATCAAGTTTTAGCACCCGACATTGTTACCAAAAATGCAAGCCAAAGTAACTGTTATGTATTAAAATAGTTTTTTCCGGGAGAAGGATGCCGCTTGGGCAAGCGGTAAAGTTAATGAACACTGGTAGATCGGTTTAGGTTCGTTTTCAGGCAAGCGGACTGGCTGAATGGAGTCTGCTCGGTTTACCCTTCGTGTAATATGGATAGGAGCAAGTTTTCAAAATAAAACTCTTATCGACGTCCCCTCGTTTCCTTTAGCCTGGGTAGCCCTAGCTTGCTTTGCTGTAATCTGATAAACCAACAAAAACAAACCAATTTTTTAATAAGCATTTTATTTATAGAATACTCTGACTTAATGTCAACATTAACTGCCTTAAAATAGTATTTTGTATCCGACATCACATGATAGAAATTTATTATATCACATAGCAAAACGAAAAAAAAATGGCGGTTCATAAATGTGCTGGAACATTACATTAAAATGAACAGTTTGGTGGTAAAAGTTGTTAGTAAAACAAGTTTCGGACCCAAAATACATTGTGCTCAGTAATCCGTGCTTAACACATTAGGCTGAATATTTCAGAAATTAGTATTTTCATTTAAAACATTGATTTTAAGGCAGAAAATTTGTTCACATAAGTGTATCTTGCATTCTAGAATTAGATACTAAACGCCGGCACATTTGTGCGGCGTCAGTGAGTCTGAAACCATCAGACGTTCAGAGAGTCACGAACATGCTTGCGCATGCCTCTTCTTTAATGAGATTAGACCACTTTGGGTCTCAGTCACGCGACAGAGGACATGTGGAAGAAAAAAGAAGGGGGAAAAAAGCGCAGAACAAGTTTTTCTTTGCAGTGCGACATTCAAAAAACTTATATCATTTGTCGGTGGAAATTTTTTAGGCGGCAGAAGGGAAGAGGGCGGTAATTTTTCCCTCCCGGACCTCGTTCTCGGAAATGGAAGCGAAAGAGATTCAAACTGCAATCGTGTCCGTAACGCGATGACGTGTCCCAAATGACATAAATGCGTGCGATATGGAAATGAAGGTACACGGTTTTCTCGAGGTTGTTATTTTGGGGTTTATTTTTAGCCAGGGAATTTTAGTCACGGGCCCGCTCTTTGGAGTTTATAAAAACAAATTTCTTGAGTACTCGACAAGTGAAGATTTGTCCGTGTTTGCGCATTTCATAATTCTTCCGGATTCAGGTCGTAAACTAGTAAAATAGGAAAGAAACATCCATCATCTTGGATGCGAGAAATAAAAAGGGAAAATAGTTACAACAATAAAATAATAAGATTCTTAAATTCACAGAATAAATTTTACAGTAACTTTAAATCTTGCATTTAAAGGAAATCGTAAATAATTAATAGGGCATTTACTCAAACAATAATTTTTTAAATGGTGAGAACTTCGAACTCATGTGTAATGTTCGCTCTTTGCAGCGTTGTAGGATGTAGTGTGGCTTCGGATATAATAAACTACCGCTAAATGCAAAAATTTGGAAAAGAAATTGCAGTTACGTAAATTCATTTTCAGTGCTATAATTTAGAAGGTAAAGCAAGACTTACATCTACAGCTCCGAATGCTAAAATATGAAAGAAAAGAACATATACTCGAAAATATAGAAAGCAGTTCGAGAATGCGGAAAAAAAATTGCGGATACTTACGTATTAGCGCAATCACCTTGGCGATTTTTTACAGAATTAATAGGTGATTCGGTGAATTTTAGGACTGCTGCTTACAATGCCTACCTAAGGAACTGCTATTCTCGTGGTTGCCAGAATTGGCAATTTCTGAAAATTTGGTGACTTCTACTAAGGTGGTTGCGATAATGTTTGAGTACTAATTTGAAAATTCTTTATTCAAATGACAGGGCATGAAACATCAAAGCCACCTACTGGCAGGAAGATAAATGATACAGTGCCAAGATGAAACATAGCTGTAGGAAAAAATCAGAACTTTCAGAAAATATGCAACAGACGTTATCAAAGAACGTGTAGGTAACATTCTGAGAAAAAGAACTAAATCACTTGGAATGAACATTAATACGAAGTTCTGTATAACGCTTTAATCAAGGTTATATATTACAGTTCTATAAAGAAAAATTGTACGTCGGATATCGACATTGATGGTAAGCTTATATGAAGTTTCACCAAAAAAAAACAGTTTACAAAGAACATTAATACGGCAATAGGAGAAGGTTCTAAAACATATCCGTATATTACAACTATCTAACTTACAATTACACATTATGTCAATGTTAATATCACTATTATGCAACGTGTCAAAAGAATTTCATAAAGAATACATTTGACTTTCTAGAAGCGTTTCTAAATTCCCCTTATATGCTGCAGTTTTACAACGTAAAGTAAACATTGGAAGTAAAATATCAGTTACAGTGATATTTTCATGCAACGTGATAAGAAAGCTCCATAAAGAAAACATTCATATGACTTTATTCAAAAAAAGTTCTAAATCACATAAATATGTAAGAGATAAAAATATAGCGGAAATTTATTAACAAATGAAATTTAATTGCAACAAATTGGCAATAGTCCTTTAACTAATGTTAACACTAATACAAAACCTTTCACCGCAACTATGCTGCATCGTTGATGTCATTCTTTCCCTGCAGTTTCTCTGCACTGCTGTAAACTCAGAACTCAAACAAAGGAACCACCTTTTCGCTTGCTGCTGCCAGGTAAATTCACGCCTCTCGCGTCACTGTACTTCTTGTTTTACTACTTGAAATGTAAGCTGCGTATATAAAATTGTTGAGTGTCTAGTGCACCAGTGATTATGTGTGAAACAAACCTTGTCTCTTCAGAAGTGCTTTCTATAATAATAAAATTAAGTTGAATTCAGCCACGTCTGTCTGCAAGTCCATAATTTCATTTACCCAATAAACCGATGCCACTGCATTTCTTAGCAACTAGCTAAATCTCTACTATGTTCTATCGACGTACCAACAAAAATATTACATATTATAGATTAACATTGTGTTGAAAGAAATCTCAGCTGGTATAGCAGAGGAAAAGGCTGTAAAGTATTTCTCCCGCCTCTCCTTAACATGCCTTCGTGGTGTAATGGTCAGCACGCTCTGTCAGTATTAGAGAGGTCCGTGGTTCAAGTCCCAGGGAGGCCATTGCTTATTTTTCATCTCTCCTGCTTCGAAATAATCCAATGTCTCTACAAGATAAAGAGCTGTAAATAATTCAAGGACAAGAAAACGTGTAAGACGAGTTCTTAACAGACAAGGAATATTGAAAATCACTAAAAGCATCCACAGAGCAGATTTATTAGAGTTGCATAATTGGGAAATAAACTATTCAATTAATTTAGAATGTCTGCTGAAATGCAGACGCATTTGTATCCTTAAAGCTTCGGCAGCTTTGGAAGGAACTGCTCCTTCGCCAATGTGTTTACCGTAGATTTCGAAATTGTCACCAAACTGTCAAGTTAGAGGTAAAGAAGCTAAAAATTATAGCCAACGTCTATTCGGAAAGTTTCTACCCTTATCTTTGGTTCTAATTGAGCTATCACAGTGCAAACGTCAGGTTATTCATGATTACAAGACTTATAACATATTATATAAAATAAAAACTTGCACAGTAAATGATCAAGAGTCTGACTAAACAAAAATGTACACAAAATATTCACATGAAATACGCGAAAAACAGTTAAATAACTAAAAACAGCATATAACATTGCAAAAATGCATAAAAACAAAATAAAATCAATTAAATTTTACATTTTTATAAATTTACAACAATACATTCCTTCGATTCAAAAGCTTAAAATTAGCTGCATTTTTTAAAAGCGCTTTTACTGTCTGCTGTAAACTAAGCAAGGGTTTAAACATTCACATTACTATTCAGTAACCTTATGACCTAATACATAATTTAACAGTTTCATAGCTTTCTTTAAAGAACGATCAATTCTTGATTTGCTACTTTAATGAGGAAACGAACTTCAACTGTGCCTTACGTATTCCAAAATGATAAAACCAACTTTTAAACAAAGCCGTTTTGCGTGTGCTGAAGAGCCAGCAGCTGAAAACGCTCTTCTGTAAAAGAGAATTTTAAAGAGTCACGGTCTCAGCTTCGCAAGTCATCTTAAAAGCATTTTAATGAATAATACATTATAAAGAAAAGCTACCCAGCCTCCTTTTACATACGATCCGGTGGGGAATTGGCAGAATAAATGACATTTAAGTGTTGGAGAGAGAACAGACTAAATTGCCACAGTGGGAGCGTCGAAGAATTATGAAGCTCATCGTTGTATGTTATATTTATACAAGAATTTTAAAAACGCTTTTGCATCTCTGTTATAATACAGGTGAAGTTTCGTGTAGCTCCCATTAATGAGGAGATATAGGGAAGAGGTTATCATATTCTCGACACAAAAGGGCATTATGGGTAAAAATACTTAATTAGCATGAATCTGGTCAAGGGATTTAGAAGATGAATTGTTCTCATCTATTGTAAAATATCTGAAATTTTATTTGCAGTATTTTATTAGAAATAGAACTTCTTTGAATATTAAAAGCAGTTAAGCTGAAACAAATGGAGCTTCAGTGGGTATTGTCAATAGGCGGTTAGTAGCTGAATTTGAGAACAAGAAAGGAATTCGGGACTGAGAAATAAAATTGAAAATAAATGGTGTACTTGTTAGAATGAAACAGTAAACCTTTCAACAAATAATTTAATATACTGTATTGTTAATAGGAAGTTAGTAACATTACATCACAACAGCACACGAGAGGAATGTATTCTTGGACTGTGGAAAAAACTTGGAAGATTGGAAGATCTTCACTTCAAGCGCAGTTTCGATGCATTGACAAGAAGTGAGTACTAATCAGTATAACTTACCTGATGTTTAGTTTGAGTTGTGAAGAAGATGTGAATTTAAAGCCAAGAAGCTAACTTGGAAACAATCAATATTTGAATAAAAATAACTCACTCTGTTGAATATTACACCACATGACTATATGAGAGGAATGTTCAAATGGACCCCCCAATATCTGACGCACATAGCCATTGAGGTTATGCTCCAGAAAAATCCATTATCTTTTTACCTATGGGCCCTCGTATGGATATCTTGGCGTACTAAGCTTTACAATGATGTAAGAAAGAATATGACATAAGAAGAATGCTTTGATTTTTACAAAGTTATCAATGACAGTTTGGGATTACCTTTAACAAACAATTATCGTATAATTTTAAAATAAGTCAAAACGCTTATAAAATCATACACATAGGATTAGATTTCAAAACAATTTTTTTACAATTCAAAACTTTCATTGATCATTTATTGTCTTTGTAAAGTTCATTTACATCAAAATTAAAATACGTTATTGTATATTTTACAAATTACTTGATGAAGATGCCCTTTTTTCTCTTGCAGATGAGAAGATCATAATGATCATTTACTCAGCACGTTGCTATTACCCATATTAGAGCTGAAGTGATCTTTTATAAATTTCACTAACTGACATTATGACAGATAATACATTGATGTAGACGTCTTACTGTAAACTAAATAAACAGCGTTAAGCTTCTTGTTAACATTTCACCACATCGTATTCTAGATCATACTATTTATGTTATGGGCGAGCATACGATGGCTATCTGTTCGACTGGAAGAGGTTTTCGTGATACATTTTCTAAGAGAAAGTGGCTTGTATTTATCTTAATGGTAGGGACATCGCGAAAATGTTCGTGTATCCATCCCGTTCTCCGGTATTTGAATTCCGATGAAACTATCAGTATTCAACAGTTTTATTACGTATTCACTGGTGAGGATATAATATTCTATGAATGCTAATCTCTGTAAGAATTTCATTGTTTGCTTGTTGCTGTTAAAGGAAGCCTAAACGTTTTTAAATTTAATTTATTAACTAAATCTTTGTGTGAAGGGATAGCTCACAAATGCGATGCAATCCTACATACAGTTTAAGTATTATTATGATGTTGCGTTGCGTCGGCAATTTACGTGTCGTATACTAAATATGTATTATTCATTTGAATTTTTCATCACCTTTTAAAATTGAGTCATATGTACTTACTCATAAGCAAAGCAATAACGCGTAGTGAAACTGGTTACTATTCTTTGCTTATACATTCAATCCTTATTTAACCGTATGAAAAGATTTCATTTGAAAGATAGACTAAATAAACGTGATAATGTTATGTCATTTGCCTTCTCCAAAAACGTGCTTTGTTCTAAATATACGCACAGAAACTGGGAATAGTTATTTTGTGTTACGCAGTTCTTTGATTGCACATAAAATTTTCTTTTCATGTTTTGATAACTGACTTCAGATAACGTTTTCTTCATTGCAGATTTGAAGGGCAAACAAAATAATGAAACTATATTGCATTAATTAATACACAATACAGTGTAATGACATAAACAAGCTAAATAGAGAAATCGAAGCTTTCAAAATTCCAAAGAAACAAGAGTTTTTAATAGCGTAGCTGGAATAATTACACGGTTAGACGATCATTTTCTGATGTTTACAATAGCTAAAACACAAATGGTCTACGCGTGCTCTTTTACGACAGAATTGACCATCAATGTGATAATCAGGCTCTTCTCAAATAAACCTCAGTATGTCCATGTTATTTGATGAAATAGCATTGTGATACTTCATAAGAGCCAAGTTTAAGATCGGCCAAAGTTGTAGGAAAAAAACAAAAAAGAATATTTCTTGATTTAGTCCCATAAAAGGAGTCACATGGTGTTAGATCCGGAAGTTTTGGTGTCCAACATGCTAAAATCATGTTCTCATTGCCGAATGCCGAAATATTTTTTTTTGGCATACCGTATTATAAAATGACGCCCTGCAACAATAATAAAATTTGGTTTTGCACATTCAAGTGCTTAGAAACACTTTCCCGCCTGCTAAGTAGCCGTTTTACTCGACTGACGTTAAGAAACCATATGAAACGAGGAAGCCGTAAACTGGAAAACTTCCTATATAAAAAGGTACTTAGGGCTTTAAAGAACATTTCTCGACGTGCAAACATTTAATTTTGTTATTTTGTTGGCTAATCGTATATTATTCTATAAAAGTTTTAATTGTTTATTACTAAATACGTATCAGGTTTTTATTAAAAAGAAAACCTCTTTCTACAGATTTTTACTTCCGTGTGCGAAGAAAAGGTACTGTAATCACGAAAAATTCCAAGTACCATATTTCACCGAAAATATCCATTTCGACCGCTATCGAATGCATTTTAACAATGTATTTGCATGACATCTGTACGTAACGACAGAATAAAGGACTCTTTTTCCCAAATGAATTATAAAACTGATATAAAATGCATTCAGAAGAAATTTTTCCGTGGCGTCTGTACGTATGTACGTATGTATCTATGTATAACTCAAAAGCGATTAATCTCAGAACATTGAAATTTTGCATATACGTCTGCTATAACGTGTAGTTGAGCACCTTCTATTTTGGTTGCAATCGGACGCACTAAAAGTATATAAATATATATATAGTCACTGTGTTATTCAGCTCAGTGAGCTCAGATTTCTTATTGCTATATGTTGGTAAACTGCACATTTTTTGCCTATTAAACTGTGCATATTTTGCTAAAAATTATTGAATTATGTTGTTCTTATCTTCCGGTTAAGGTTTTTATGCTTGTAGTTAATTTTCATGCAATTATTTGTAGAATTATCAACAATTTAAAAGTTGTTTAAGAACGGCTAAGCCGATTTTTTACCATAGCAGCCATATTTGTTTATATTTGAAACTTAGCAGAATAGTGAATTAATTCTTTCTGCATCTTCAGTGTCTTTTTGCCGACTGGGACCAAAAGGAAACTTATAGTTTTGTGAACCGAAAAATCTGCCTTCTTACTTGCTCGCCGAATTGCTTGTTTTTGTGCAAAAACTGTAATTTTAATTATAATTTCTTTTTTAATTTTTTTAACTGTACTTGGTGTTTTAAATTTTTTTATATTTTTCAATTCTAAATGAAACTATTTTGTTTTTATGTATTTTTGACTTGCTGCAAAGTAAGAACTGGATTAACTGAATAAGAAATATATCTCTAATGAAATTCGAGGAAGTAATTGTTTCGTATTAGCAACAAATCTTGTTGCCAGTCTGTCTCGCACAGAGTTGAATATTTACGAGTATCGCATGCCCATTAGATAAGCGGCGCTGAATCGTCTGGGAAGAAATGTTCTCTTTTAATTAATGTTTAATTTCTTTTATACATTGTTTTAAATTTACTATAGTATTTGATAGAACATGTTGCAATGATTAGATAATTCTTCAGTTGATATAATTTTTGTGCATTCTGAGTTATAAAATGAATGAGATGTAACGCCGTTAAGGGAACCGAGCGCCAGATTGTCGCTATGGTAAATAAATATAATGAATTTTAAAGAGTACATTTGTTCTATTGTGGTTTATGCGCTATTGACGAAGTAGATTTAGTTCAATTCAATAAGTTTATATGCAGGAAAAATGCGTGTAATTTAATATTCCATACAAGGAAATCATATGGTGTATACATCAGCGTTTTTGTTAATCTAATGTCACAGATAGTCTGTGTGTTTCGGGAAAAAAATGAAAAAGAAAACATGTAAATGAATTAGGAAATTTAATTAGATTAGAAAGATAACAAGTGATCCGGATGGTTGGAATTTTGGGTATTAGTTCTACTGTTGCTTTTACTAGTGTTATGTTAAAATGAAATTGCTATACAAAACATCTCTTTTTCATGAGTGATCGATACCTGGCTTCCTTTTCCGTGATTAAAAACTATTTTTCTTGCCATTTTCCACCTTTCTTTCCACCACTCAAAGCAGAGCTAAATGGCTGTTAACGTCTCAATGTACAATGAGAATCGACGACAAGAACCAGATGCGTGCGCACTTCACACACACATGTCTGGACATGATTAATGAATAGTTATTTTTACTACTGACAGTTGATTTATGATACGAAGAACTCTTGCTTGTAAAATGACGCTAAATGAGTTAATAACGTTGAATCTTTCATGATTTATATTCGCCTAAGTGGTTGAAGCAGAATTTACAATAAACTTTGCCTTGCACTAGTGGCACTTTGTTATTTACACTGGTATTCTAAGATGTGTACATTAGGCTTAACAAAGGAGAAAATATAATTTACCATTTTTGTCAATGTTTTTAACTTTTTGCATTTGACAGTATACGTACGTGACGTGGAAAATAATGAGATTCTTTGTGAAGAAATATGTTTAATGCGTGTTAGCAAAGCGTCCATTAATGATGTTTTAAAAACATTTCTTCTGAAGTGATTATCTACCAAAAGAAAAAGTACGAGATCTTTTTTGTAATTTGGAATTTCAAACAGATTTATCGAAAAATTTTACTACGCAGCCACCCTATTTTAAAATGTGACCTTCTATTTTAGAATATTTATTGCTTCGTATTAATCATATTGTTTTATAGCACAGTGTAAAGAGATTATGCTTTCGAGAAAATGTATTTATTTCGTGCAGAATAATGGACAGACATAAATAAATTATGACTAATATTCCAATGTAACACAATTCCATTGTTGTCTTACATTTTCTCCCAAGACTTCCTTGTATCAGTCCTTTTACTAGTGTTATGTTAAAATGTTAAAATGAAATGTTTTAACAGATCCAAATGCAATCATTGGATTTATATCGAATGTTTCATGATGTTTCCGATTTACGCTAAAATAAACTGTTATACGCTAAATAGCTGTAAGAGGTAGGCTAAATAATATTACAAATCATTCTTTTTTGCTCTGTTTTCATTAACAGATGAATAACATTACACTCTTTTAAAAAAATTAGGTTAAAAAATATATTATTATTGAATTTATCAAATCTCAGGCTGAAAAGTTTATAAACTGCAAATATTATTAAAATCACTTGAATTTGGTTAATAAGAAAAGCCAGAAATTCAACAGTTAACTCATATTTGCCGTCGCTAGTAATATCGGTAAATGTATAAAAATATCGCTCCACAAACAAAATAAAAGAATCAATATAAAATATATATACATAACAAAAGTTTAATCACTTAAACGGTACATTAAAGAATTCAACACTTTTAAAAAAATCTAACCTTTTTTGGCAAGTCAATTTTAATTTGTTTTAGATCTGGTAATATACCTAATGTCATCTGCATATTTTCATCATCTGGATGCATTCAAGTACCTGAGGTTTGATCACAAGTTACATTTTTAGATGACTCAGTTGTTTGTGATGCATTTCACGCTCACTGTCTTCTTTGCTATATTATTTTCTTGGATATTTTGTAAAATACCAGTATTTTGTAAAATATCAATTTTGTAAAAATTGATAATTTTGTAAATAATAGGTTTTACTAAGAGATAAGTTAGTAAAACCTATTGTTTCCGTTTCTTTATGCATGTTAATAAAAATTCTAAGCAATGACAAAATGACATTTTTGCCCAAAACTTAGCTTTTAAGACCTGCTTTATTAAAGTGATTCTGAATAGTAACATTTGTCACATGTTAAAAGCTAAATTGCATTTAATAGATTCGCATTTGGTTTTTAGTTTCTTCTGCACTTTTTCAGTCAAATGCAAGCATTAAAAATTAACTTAGAACATTTGAAATTCTTCCTGATCAAGTAGCAGCAGAATTGCATCTGGAAGAAGAAAGGCAAGCTTTTTGTTTTGCAGATTTTTCACAGTTGAGTGCGTGGGGCAGTTATCTGCAAACAGAAGTATGTATTCCTTGCATAATTCTATCTCCAATTCATTAAAAAATATTTTGGATGCAATCCATGCATGATTTTTCAATATCAAATTTCTCTGTTATGAAGCCAAGATAATAACAGAAGCAATATCATTTTTCTTATGTTTTTGATTTTGTCTTCTTTTTAATAAACAAAGCATACTTTAGGTGTTAATTACGTTTACCTATCATACATTTTTTATTTCATAATGCATCTGATAAAAATACTTCTGGAAAATTCATGAAATCGCAAAACCATGATTAATTCAGTCTACACTTTTATTCATGTTGTGTATTTGATTAATTTAATAGTTCCATGAGTACTTGTATAGTATCATAAAGAAACATCACAAATATGTAAACTTTGAGCAAAATGTACAGGGTATTTATAAAATTCCAGACCCATTTGGATGTTTCATAACTCATAACATAATAAAGATAGATTAAAATTAATAACCTAAATGGTTAGATAGACTGAAAACGTTTCATGACACAAGTCAATGAACTTCCACGTGTACCCTCTTCGTCGTACGGAGAATATCAAGTCGATATTCAATTTCACGCCAGGTATAGGCAAGCATGTCGGCATCCACAGAGGCTATTGTGGCTGTAATTCTGGCTTTTAGGTCATCAATGTTCGACACAATTCTCCTGTAAACGTTGTCCCTTACATAACATAAAAAAGTACTAGAACAAACACTTCAAAAGTAAACATAACATTGCAATAGTTGCCAAAAACAAAAGAGAGAAAAATGCAGTTAATAAGTAGACGATATTTAGAAAAGTACAGATATTTAGACTGGAAAATGAAATTATCTGAAATTAACCACACGCGCAGACGATATTTACAAAAGTAAAGATATTCAAACCTGAAAAGGAAAATATATAAGTTATTCCATCAATAAATGCCATAAGTTTGTTTATATCTTCATTATTTTATGAGTTATTAAACATCAAAATGGGTTCAGGATTTTATAAACACCCTGTATTATTATACTGTTAATTAGAAGCTTCAGTTTTATTTTTAAACAAGCATGAAAAATTAAGAATTTTATTTTACCTTTCATTAATTAAAACTGCATGTTCCATTGACCTACTTTCTTTTAATTTTTAAAGTCTTGTATTAATAGAATGGGATAAAACTTTAAATAATTTCTAAAATTATAAATGAATTTAACGATACTGTGAAATAATTATATATGAAAATTACTTAATCTTTTAATCATTCGAATTCAGTGTTACCTACGCATATAAATTTGATTTTAGAATATTATTGACAAGAATAACACAATTAAGCCCATAGTTGTTTTCAACACACAGAAAAGTTGAATTTCATCCGAAATAGAAGCATTTAATAATAGTGCATCAAAAATCCGATAACGCAGCATCGCTAATCGGACTTAATTTGTATTAGATGAAAAGCCATATTTTGAAGCGGTATTTGAATGCGTTGAAAGCTGAAAGAATATTTCACATAGTATGTATATTTAAGCAAAATAATGAAAGAAAATATAATTTATTAATAGTTTAATTTATTTAATCAGTTTTGCTTTGCAGGAATTTATATTTATTTTAAATAGCCAGTTTAATTTAATTTTATGTTACTTTCCTATAAGCTTTCATTTTCCTTAATTGTTAACGCCAGTATATTTAAATTTGATAGCGCATGTTCAAATTCTGTATCAAATGCAAATTCTACCTTGAGGAAAAAAAGTTTAAATACGAAGTTCTAGAAGAGACAGTTAGAGAGCGTGGGCGAACATTGTGCTTTTGTAAGGTGAGCTTCTGCTTATCATTTATTGCAGGTTAACATAGCGTAACAGCTATTACTTTTCAGCCACTAGATTTTCAACGCTCCTTTAGGAAACAGGATATTCTGAGCCCTGTAGCCTAATTCTGCTACTTTTTAATATTTTCAGATTTTTAGTTTAGTTCTTGCTATTTGAGTTAGCGCCGAGTGAGGCGTAATATGTTAGCGTCAAGTCGACGCATTGTGAATTTTGACAGAGTTAGTAAAGGATTCTTTTCATCCTCGTCCTGTGTGGTTACTGCACGCATCTCAACTGTTACATTACAAGATAGATCAGAGGGTCTTACAGGTTTATAATCATTATAATCCGCCGTGCATGAAGTTTTTTAAAGTAAAACTGATCCTCTGATTACTAGATTCCGATTTGTGTTCTGGAAAAATGATTCGGTAAAATGTATAGTACATTCATTATTTCTGCATTGATATAAATTATTATTACTAGACGAATTAAAAAAAGTATATTTAAGTTTGTAAAATTCACGAGCATGATATCAAGTGATCTCGTTTGATTTTCTTCTTCATCTTCTATACATTTCTTTTGCTGCCTGTGGGTTCAAAATAGAGTTCACCCACGTATGCTAGAACTTCTGTTCTGAAGCGTTCCAGAAAAACTCGATTCTTCTTTAGGAGAAAGGAAATGTTTCTAAGATTACTTCTCCTATGCCTAGCTCCTAACTGACGTTCTTTCTTCATTATTTACTGAAAATGTTTTGACCGTTTCTGTGCTTTTTGGCTGCTTGTGCATCACGAAGTATTTAAAAAATAAAACACTGTAGCTAGACACTAACACGCACTTACCAAAACATGAAATAAACCAACGCATATCGGGAAAATTGATTTCACATTTTTTGCAAATGGATTACTTCTCTTGGCCGATGAGCAGAAGCATTACAGAGATTAGCTGTAACATAGGTACTTTGAAATATGTGATTGTCAATTAAAAATTCCAAAGCTGGCTCATTTAATTTCTGTTGCTGGCTCCATTGAATATAATTTCATTCCTGGAAAGCATCATAAATGAATTTTTCTTAAGAAGGCTTTTATCTACTATTTTCAGTAATCAGAAGGATGAATATTCGATCATCAGAATTTTTGTCTTCATATACTCACGTTTGTGAAAATTGCAACACCATGAAGGACTTACGCGAGTGAGCTGAAATTTTCAGGAAATGCAAAGTAGCGCATGATATGCAAATGATTAGAATTGCAAATCCGTAGCGCATGCGTATGCTGAGCAGCGCCCTCTGAACGGCTGATGGATCCGAATAAATAGACGGCTGTAGCGAGGCGTGTATGGTTATCGGTGGTTATCTGCTAGTGGTAAACGTTAACTCAATCTGTACTTATGCCTCGTCGACGAAAGAGAGCGAGATTTGAACAACTTACAGAGTTTGAACGAGGGAGAATCATCGGCCTTCGTGAAGCTGGATTGTCGTATCGTGCAGTAGCCTCTCGTGTGCAGCGTAACAGCAGCACAGTGATGCGCGTTTGGAAGCAGTGGACGGACGAGTGTCGGACAACTCGGAAATCCGGGAGTGGACCCCGAAATGTGACGTCAGCTCGCGATGATAGACACCTGGTCCGCATGGCGCGGACGGACCGTACAGCTTCCTCTAGACAATTGGCAGCACTGTGGTCAATAGCTACAGGTGTTTCATTGTGTGCTTCATCAATTCGTAGACGTCTGCTGCAGTGTGGACTGCGCGCACGGACTCCTTTATACAGGATCCCCCTAACGCACGACCATCGCCGCCTGCGGCTACAATGGGCCAATCAGCATAGAGACTGGCGTGCTGATTGGCAGCATGTCGTGTTTTCTGACGAATCCCGCTTTAATTTGTGGTACCATGATGGCCGCATTCGTGTCAGACGCTATGCCGGTGAACGCCACCTTCCGGAGTGCATTATCGAACGCCACAGTGGACGAACACCCGGAGTTATGGTCTGGGGCGCCATAGCATATCATAGACGATCTCAATTGCTACGAATTGTGGGCAATCTGAACAGCAACCGGTATATCCGTGAAGTTCTACAGCCCGAAGCTGTTCCCTTCCTTCAAAGCTTGCCAGGCGCTGTATTTCAACAGGACAATGCCCGCCCTCATACTGCTCGGATTGTTAAATCCTTCTTTGCAGCGCAGCAGGTACAGCTTCTTCCTTGGCCTGCGTGTTCCCCGGATATGTCGCCAATTGAACATGTGTGGGATGTCATTGGTCGGCGTCTTGCTCGTGATCCTCGTCCTGTTGCGTCTGCAGACGAACTTTGGGTACGCGTACAAACGATATGGAATGCTCTTCCTCAGTCAGACATTCAAACTTTGTTTGACTCCATGCCACGTCGTGCAGCAGCACTTATTGCGGCGCGTGGTGGCCACACAAAATACTGATTCTGATCTCTTGTTCTTGTTTGTTTGCTTTGAACATTTAATCATTTATTTGTACCACTAGCACTCAACTGTGTATTAAATTGCATTCAATTATGACGATTCCTTCTTGGTGTTGCAATTCTTGGTGGTGCCTAGATTATTTTTGTGATAATCTGTACGAACGTATATATACGTGCATATTAACATGTGTCAAAGCAATTAAGGCAATATAATAAAAGTATATAAATCCAGGTATAAAATGCCAGGAAGTTTTTTACATTAAATCAAGAAAATAAATTTTTTTGGTAGTAGTTTTGGGTAATTTTGGCTTTCTTAGGGAAAATCCTGGCCGGTCAGAGGGTTAAACCAATATATCGCTAAATGTTTCCTTTTTTTCAAGTTTATGATACAGAAAATTAACTATATCAGTTTTATATGCCTTAAAAATAATACAAAGAAGAAATGAAGTAAATAAAAAAATTTTAAAATGGAAAAATATTATTTTATATCTTAATGTGTAACAAAAGTTCAGACAACTAAGTTTGGCTGAAACAATCTGTTATGAGTGTATTTTCGTAGAACATAAAACACAACTAAGATACGTAGAGCTCACAATATAAATCAAAGCATAATTAAATCATACGAAACAATGCAAAGCGTAGAGAAATGGAAATAAATTATAGTTGGATTCTTCACGAGCTAATTGAACTAAAGAGAGAATACAGAGATGTTAACTTGTTGAGACCAAAAACGTTCAAAAGAGAATGCTTAATTAGATAATGTTGATTAGCTCTAGTCTTGATTATACAGATAGGTTCACAACCGATTTTACTTTCATTTAGCGGGTGCGAGTTCCTTAACTGGTATATAATAACAGATGCAAAGGAAAAACCATTTATACTCACATTATAATTCGGGTAAAATAATAAAAACAACTAATTTGCCATTCTTAAGATTCAGTCTTCAGTATTTTAAAGTGCTTTATAATCTTTGTCGAAAAACACACATAAACGCGCAGAGACAGCTGTAGAAGATTTTTTTTTTCAAAATAAGAATAATATTGTAAATTCTAAAATTTCAGGAAAAGCAACTTTTTGTAGGTTTCTTTTTTTCAGGACCAAAATTTAATTGCAAAGGTGGAAGCAAAAGCAACCATATTTATAATACAATCAATAGTTAGAACACAGAATAAATGAATGTCTTCATGGTCTTGATAATTTCTGAGCTTTAATGGCACTACACCGACTGTCGAAAAAGGCCTGTAAAGAAAAACTATAAAACAAATTAATAAACAGACGATTCTGTTTTCACTACATGAAGTGTCAAAACATGAAGAACAAAAAATAAAGTCATGACATTTCGATGAAATGTTATGACTTAATTTTTTTGTTATTATTTTATGGCAGAGAATGAAAAAAAAACAGTTGAACAGACAAGATGTAAGATGTTGGATGTAATTTCGATTTTGGGTGTTTCTGTATATCTTAACGTTGAAATATTTGGAATTAAAAATATGTTTTCTTTCTTAAGATGTAGATTTCATTGAGCTTCGAAATTATCTTTAGGCAAGCTCACCCGAGCACGATTTTTAGAAGGAAGAAAAGTAAGTGGAACCTTTTTCCTTACTTTTAGAACTTAGAAATTGAAAACTAAGTTAACGTCCTTAAAGTTTTACTTAAATGACTCCGGATACTTGTCGAACACATGATTTAAATTTCTTTGCACATTTGTAATATTTTTTTATGTTTTCGTATGTAGCACCAAACATACTAAGCTCTTTTTTGTACCGAAGCTATTTTTGTTTCAGCAGCAATACCACTAACATCAGTAGCCACGCACATAATGTAAAATTGCAGAACCAAACTTATAAACGTATTCTTGTTTGGCAATGAGTTCTTAACAAAATGTTCGATTGTTGAAAGTTGTAGTTAATTATATTATGTTAATTACGATCTAAATGCATAATGTATGCGTGCGGTTTTAACAAATAGTTTGGAGTAAACTGACATTTTAAAACCAACTGGCTTATAATTGTTTTGAATCCTCGGCATAAAACAAACGAATATTTACATAACATATGAAACGGTTGCTTCTTCGTTAATAACGAAGTTCAAAATCATTTTTCAGTACTTTTTATGCATTTCTGTTAACGAAATATGGAAGCTATAGAAAACATAAATTAAAGTTACACTAACTCTATATATGCATGAAATAGGTAAGTTAAAAGAACATCAGGATGTATGTAAAATGTATATAAATTTTTATATGTTGAGAACACGCGAATTAATCAGGATTTGTACATTTATTTCATTATTTAATTCACATTTATACTGCGAAAAAAACGGACAGTTTTATATCTTCCGCTCTAATGGACCGATTGACAAAATTCAACTTGCGTTTTCCATACCTCGAAAGCTTGACTTGGGATACGTTTTAGATTTATATATAGCGTTATTCTAATATAGGTATTTATACAAAATCAGATTTTTTCGGAAATGGCATGCTAAGGTTTTTTCATATTTCGATTCTATGACTCAAATTATGTCAAACTGTCAAGTTTTGCCAAAATCACACTAGTAGTTTTTAAAATATTAGCTCTCAAAATTTTAGCTCCTCAGTGTTAATTGAATTTGATATACACTCACTTCCAAAAGTTAAGCACGGAGAGGAAAATGCTAATTTCCGGAAGCCAATCAGAATTGTAGAGGATGCAATTCCCTGCAGACGTAGATGGAAGTATGCAAATATGTTAGATAACAGCCAATCGCGCTTTCATGTTAAAAAATATGCAAAAAAGGCAGTCTTATAAGAAGCCAGCTTTATGAAGGGTTACAGAAGTCGATTGTAAGTACTGATAGAAGGTGTTTAAAACTTTCGTACGATTTGTTTTCAAGACATATGTGTTTCTATGACTTCCAGAAGACGCATGGAAGATTTTGAACTCTGGCATGCTGTGGGGCGCAATGAAGCAGGACAGTGGATCACAGATGTTGCTCTTTTCTTCGGCGTTCATTATTCTGTAATTTCACGTTTGTGGAAAAAATTCCAAACCAAAATTGTCCGAAGGCCCGTAGCCTGTCGCCCAAGGATTACAACCTCCGCGGAAGATCGATATATTGTTATTGTAGCCAAGCGGAATCGCAGAGCGACCTTCACACGTGTGACATCTATGGTTACAGTGTCCATTGGTAAGCCGATATCTGCAGCTACTGTGCGCCAAAGATTACATATGAGTGGACTGTACGCCCGGGTAACTCGAGTTTATATTCCTCTATCCGTCCAATCAAGAGGGGCACGATTACAGTGGTGCCGGGAACATGTCAACTGGAATGTGTCTGACTGGGGCAATGTCATGTTTACTGATGAGTCAAGATTTGTTCTGGAGCCAGATGATAAGCGTATAAAGATATGGCGTGAACAGCAAACATGGAATCAGTCCCAAAACATCACTGAACATCGCGCATTCCGAGGCGGAAGCATTATCGTGGGGGCAGGGATTTCATTAGGATACCGCGCCGACCTGCACATCTTTAAACGGGGTTCTTGGACGGTTGTCCGGTATCGAGATGCAGTCCTGGAACTCATTGTGAGATTGTACGCTGCAGCTGTTGGCCCTACTTTTGTCTTAATGGACGATAACGCACGTCCCCATAGAGCTGACATCGTCAATGACTACCCGGAGAGTGAAGGCGTGGCCAGCATATTCGCCGGACGTTAATCCCATTGAAAATCTTCTGGATGCTCTCGGCCGTGCTGTAACGTCACTTTTCCCACCTCCAGCCACTCTTATTGAGCTGGAAACTGCTCTACAAGAAGAATGGCGATTGCTTAATTCTACAGTGGTTGACCACCTAATTGAAAGCATGGTCACAAGGTGTAAACTTTGTATACAGATGAGGGGGATCACATACCCTATTAATGCCCTTTTTTCATTTTATGCTGTTTATTTTCATTTTATACATAATTCTGTTTAAGTCTCCAGTATGTCATTATCTGATAACTTACAAGAATTTAATATTGTTTTCATATCTGTATATAATTATTGATTTTGTTTCTTGCATAAATATATATGCTACTTTTCTGCCGAATTTTATGTCAATCAAAGTAGTATTTGTTGATTTGTTTGCATTTTACATCTTCGTGCTTAACTTTTGGAAATGAGTGTATATTTATTAATATCTTTTTTTCTTTTAAACTGGTTCGTTCTTCCAGAATTCGAAATTTGGATTTAATTCAAATATAATTCGCACATTTTTTATGATTTATTTTTAAAATTTATATTTTAAAATAATTTTTATAAATCTTTCAAAAACATTTTTGTATTATAACATGTAAAACTTTTTATATCGTCTTAAATTACATATATTTACAGGCACACTTGCAAAAAGTTAGAATTTTTTATTCAAATTGCCTAAGATATACGTGAATTTACATACTGGCATGTTCTGAAATTTGGCATATTCGTTACAAGCGACAACAACGCCAAATGTATTTTACGCACTTTGTTAAAATTATTTGAAAGTAATGAACGTGATGCTTTTTCCCCTGGTGTACAATGAAAAAAAAAGGAAAGGAAAATAAGTTGCTATAAATTAATAAGTTCGCCAAATTCTTGACGCAAACTGAAAAAATTGCATGGAGATAAATTTTTAATTTCTCCGTAAATTTCGCACTAAATTTTACAAAATTTAATATTTAGGCATAATTGGGGTTGCAGAATCGAAATACAGAAAATAAATTGGGATGTAATTGCAGAAACGGTTTGATTTTGTGTCAAAATACATATATCAAAACAATACTATATATAAGGCTAATATACATCCTAAGTCGCGCTTTCGAGACATAGAACTGTCCGTTTTTTGCGCAGTGTACTATGTTCCATAAAAAAATTATTTTTTGAAACATTTCTGGAATTTTCAATTGTCTTTTAGTATTTATTTTTTTAAATTTAAATTTTGATTTTGGATAAAATAATATTTTAAATAGACCTAGATTCCTTTTAAGTAGGATGATTAGAGTTGGTTAAGCGCATTTCTCGAATCTTTCGAAAAGAATTTGACACACAAGAATACCCGATTTGTGGCTGCATCTATTACTTCAAAAATCTAGTAACAGATTAGTAAATCTTCAAGCGAAAAATGAGAAATTAACATTTCACATTGGTACAAATTCTTAAGTCTTCTTTATTTGCATATGACAATAGACAAAATTTCCACAATATCCACAGCCCTGGTATATCGCGCACAGTATATTTGGCTAGAAGATGATTCAAAATGATCTGAAGATACTTCTGTTGATGATAAGGCTATTTTTATTTACACTTACTTATTCCATTCCAAGCACGTAATTTTAGTCTATTGTTTCATTCAAAACAATAATAATTTTCGCATTTTTCATCATCTACAAGCAAGTAATTTCACTCAACCTCAAAAATATATTACTTCCTAAAGAAAATACCGCACCATTTTGTTCGCTCAGTTAACTTCTTTGTTTATTTTTCATTTTTCAAGTCTCGTGTTGAAATGATAAAGGGGGAAAATGAATGGAAAAAAAGTGCGAAGAAATTTTCCCCATTTTCTATATTTGTTTCCCACGTGTTGTGCAAACAAACGTCCTGGACAAAGGAGGAAAGAAATGTATTGCGCAATAAGTTTTCCACGGTTCTTATTTTTGAAATATTGCCATATTTATATTCATATTTAAATCAGACGCTATTCTTCTTTTCTGGAAACAAAGAAAGATGAAATATTTAATAAGAAACTTTGCATTGCAAAGTATTCAAACGGAGGTGAAAGGGTTCTGGGTCGGACACGAAAGAACGGTTGGCTAGGCGCTGAACAAGAATGCAAATGTCTGCTCTCAGAAACCAAAGAAGAAATTTAGAAGAAGCATCTAAAATGGAAGTGAAAAGGAATAAATCTTATTCTGGAAGAGAAATGGATAAAATATTGCATGGTGGGTAAAATTAAATTCCAAACCAGCCAGAAAATTGGAATGAATATTTTTTAATAAAGAATTTTTGTTATTCTCTTTTGTATATGATTTGGTTCATCCTAGCCTTCATTATATGAAATGAATATTTGTTTTCGTTTTAAATCCGAGTTTAGTATTCAGTTTTTGATTTTTAATTTTCTGAATCTGAAAGAGAAAAAGTGCTTTTGTGACAGAAAATTTGCTGAGCCAAACAGTAAAGCTATTTCGACTTTCCGAGCTCCTTTGATAAAATGAACGAAATACCGCATATGTATTTACCAATGAATAAATCATATAATATTAAAAAAATTCATTTCAAAATTAAAAAAAGTAAATTGAAAACTTACCGTATGATGGTTTTAAGAAAATGTATAATGATACTACCAAATGTTCTACAAACTGCCTTATCCTAACTGCGTATTCTACAAACTGCTTTTGCGTCAGTTTAACTTCAGACATTTACTGTTAAGAACTTAAATTTTCTGTATAGAGAACTATCTTTCATTGTCCTTATTAATATGCGTTCACCTGAAGTTCTCGGTGGTTGGTTTGTGGAACGGCACTGCAGTGTATTCGGAATAAACGAAGCATAATTTATTATTTTGAAAACCTGGCACACAAATGCTAAACACTTGCAAGCATGCATGCCTTATCCGGGATTCGAACCTGGGACCTTCGGTACCGCAATCACAGTCTCTAACCACTATCCCGGTTAGACGGCTTAAGTGGTTGCTTAAACGTAAGTACCGAATCTTAAAAAGAGAATACACATACAGTTATCTTTTTTTCACGTCGCCTCCTATCGAAATACAGAAGTATTTTAAATAAAGCACTGTTCTTTTGTTCTGAAGTGTATATTTTGTTTCTTATTAACACGGATTTAATTTACTAACAAATAAAGTTGTTATCTAGATGACATCACTTAAGTTACAGGTAAATGTTTGAAAATAACATGTAGAGTTCCTCACATTTATTTTTCCGTATTAAGTGTCGAGGAATCTAGTGAACTACTAAATGAATAATCGCTTAAGTCCAAGAACAGAAACGTAAATTCAAGAAGGATTAATTACCTTTTATTTGCTACAAATAAGATTAACAGTCGGCCTCTTTCTTCGGGCGCACAACAAAGCCTCCATTTGGGGTTAAAATGTAAGAAATATGAACTAACTAATGACTAACTAAAGAGATTTAACCAATGCTCACACAATTCTGAACTAGTTGGCCCGTAATCCTAAATTAGCCAGCGAGATATCAGAAGGCACTAATACGGCCGAGCGTAGCAACAGCTTAGAGCGACGTAGCCCAAAGGCAAACGTGCGCTACTCAGGAATCCTCACTCTCTCTGTCCTTACCAAAAATTACAAAATTTAATATCTATTCATAATCTGAGTCATAGAATCAGTCAGTTGAAGTCAGAACGAAGTCAGTTGAACTTGACTTAAATACTATTCTCTTTCTCATTTGCATTTAACGCGATTCTAGAAACTCATTCTGGTAGAGAGTTATAAGTTGAAGCTAAATGAGATAAGAAAGATGCATTAAATTCAAATAACTGTTATTAAAATATACCTTACAAACCTTTGAACTATAAATTACTTCTTTTTCCTATATTTTTTTTGTGTTCGGATTAGTCGTGATTTTGCATTAACCGTGGACATCGTCCTCGGTATTATTCGATTAACTGCCAATAGACTGTATGTAAGAATTTTATCCAAAATCATTAATTATTTACACTGGTATTAACTTTCCGATACAAATTAATGATATAATCTAAGGGATCGGAAACTCGCTGTAAAAAATAGAACTCATGCGACAGATTATTAAAGATTAAGTGCATTATCCAGGAGCTTCAGAAAGTGTCACTAATTGATGGCACTTGTAGAACTTTCTGTTGAACATTAAAGGATCTAAGAATATCATTAATCAGCTTTAATTAGATTCTTTCATAAACTTCTTTTTTGTCGGATATCCAGGGCGTTTCCTAGGAACAGAAGAAATCCTCTTTGATTTTCCTTGGAAATTTAATTCTAGAAAATTACTTACGAGATTTAAAATTTAGTTCAAATGTAGTTGTTTCTGTTGAATGGCAGTTATGTTGTGAGGTTAAGCTGATTACACTCATATAGGTGAAAATTGTTAAATAAGGAATATGATGTTAAAGACACCGTTTACTGTAAGTATAAGAATATTGAAATATTCTTCATCGAATCCAAAATTTACGTGTGTATGAAAGTGCTTTTCGCGCTCATATATATAATCACAAACTAAGTTAAAAAATCGTCCTGTTATGGATGGTTCTAGTACGCTATGTTATTGCCACAGATGTACCTGTGACACATTAAATTAAACTTTAACTCCCCAAGCTTTTTATCGCGTACAACATATATCTTAATGTGAGATCCTTTTATCACACTACACATGTCGGATGTCACACGACATATGTTAGTCCATAGGAACAAACTAGGTTAACTTTAGGCTATAGGAACAAAGAACAATGTATGCATATCTGACCTCCAGATTCGTTGAATGTACTTCCTTGCATTTTAGGTTTTAGATGAATATTGTTGCGTGCGTACGGGTTCATAACGAATTGAATGCACAAGTCGATGAAATAGTTAATAAAATTTATCGTTATCACAAGAAATAAAACAAATTGCTAAAATTTTCTCAGAGATGTTAGTACAACATTCAGAATCACTAATGTGTAAAACTTTAACGTAAATAATTAAAATTTAACTTGATGTATCATCCATAAATATGTGAAGATTAAATTATTTGTTATAATCATTTATAAAAAAGTGATCCTTTTTTTATTTCACCCTAGGCATTTCAAATAAACTTACTATATGCAATCTATTTTAATCTTTCAGTATTATTTTATTTTAAAAGTAGACATTC
>KK114144.1:12131-62705 GCA_000611955.2 Stegodyphus mimosarum | reverse complement strand
AATCAAGCTAAGTTTTTTAGATGAACTCAAAAATATTTATAATTTCTGGCAACTGCATATGATAAACAGAATGACGTGTTGTTTAAATTGCGACTTAGATAAGCTGGTGTTCCTTACGTGTTTATATGCAGACTGCAACAGAAGTAGATATATTTTTTATCAAATAATATTTGACTGTCCGTCTTATTACTTCTGGTGACATGGCGAAATGGAATGTTCCTTTTTATATCCAATAAATATTTGCCGTCATATTGACCGCACCTTTACCATTGTCGCGTGCAGACATCATTATATTATCTATTATAAATGAGATTGGCATTTTTACCCTCTTTTAGATACAATTCTGGATAAATACTTGATACAGGTCGAAATCTCAAGTTCAATCAACCACAGTGTTCCACCATATTTGGTCACCAGGCAGTAGATAACATCAAACGTAATTACAGGCGTAAAACTCTGATTACATGTTTAATTTGATTAGGAAACTCATGAGAAATAAATTCTGAAATATTTAACACAGATTGGAATCTCAAGCTTAATCATCCACCATGGTTCCACCATCCCTTGGCATTAGCAAATAAACATACGGAAGACAGAATTTTACTGATGATGGAACGCTCGAATTACACTTTTAATTATTTTATAATAAAATTAATGAGAAATGGATTTTCAGACTGTTACAAATCGAAATATCAGGCTCAGTCGCCCATCATGTTTTATCACTCGACAATATACATAAGGTAAAATTTAATTGAAGGTGTCATCTTCTAAACACAATTTTAATATTTTTCGAGTAAAATTAATGAGACTTTCTTAAATTATAGATAAATATTTGTTGTAGACGAGATCTCCATCTGAATCAGTCACCATGCTCCAACATATTTGGCCACAAAATAATATACATAAAATAAAAGTAGTTCGAGGATGGAAGATTTTAATTAAAATAGTAATACTTTTATTGTAAATTGAAAAGAGATCTTCTTGATTGAAGTTTATACTATAAGAATCCTAAAACTTTAATTGCACTATCACAGTAAGAAAAGATTTTGCTGTTTTTATACTATAATGGTACAATTAATTATTTGGGGCATTTAGTATAACATATCTTTTAATTGAAGATAAAAAAACAAAGTGTCTTTAGCCACGAGATATATGAAAGTTTTATGTACAACAAGCATTGATTTAAATATATTTGGTGGGAACCTTTTATATGTGGCAATATATAGATGGTAAACTAGTTTTTAACTATATAGTACACTGTAGCAAACTGATGGTTTCGATGGCTGCCTATGTATAAAATTTTAGTAGTGACTAAAGTAGTAGTAGTAGTGACTTTAGTAGATTTAGTATTTAGTAGTGACTTGAGTAGACTGTGTCCTTGATGTATTTTCCACAGGAAACAAATTCATAGACAATAATGTCGAATGGTTTGGTGGCCAAATAGAAGATATCAATTCTTTGGCTGTAAGAAGCACAGCGAAATTCCTTGTGTACCACATGATCAATTAAGTATTACTATAAAATGTCTTTTGACTCGCTTTCTTTCGAAAGTCGCTAAAACTTTACAGCGCTCCTGCGAATTTTTGCTGTTATAACTGCTGTCTATGTTGCAGTAAAACTGGAATAAAAATACGATAATGTCACGTCTATGTTCGAGCTAAATAAGAATAAACATATGTTGAATATTCGGGAACATACCATTTACGTCTTGTGATGTAACCTAATAGGAATAAAAATGGGGTAAATATTGCCAGTGTCAATGTCTGTATTACAGCTAAAACTGAAAAGAAATAACTAATTCATTCAATCAATAAATTCATAAAGCTTGCAACATCACATCTGCTTTATATATTGTAGCTAAACAAGAATGAAAGTACAATAAATATTCGAAACCGTCACGTCCACTATATATGTTACAGCTTTACTGGAATAAAAATTCAATACATACTCGATAAAGTAGCGTCTGTTTTTTCATATGAAGCTGAATAAGGATAAAAAACTCTAAGTATTTCGAAACTGTCATGTCTACTAAGTTGGACATAAACCCGAATAAAACTGTTATGAATACTTTATAATGCCTTGTTTGCTGTCTGTATTATAGTTACAAAGCTACGACTCAAGGAACGTCACGTTTACTGTATATAGTGCTGCTGAAATAGAATAAAAATACGACAAATATTTAGTATAGTAACATATGAATAAAAATAATAAAGAACATTAAAAATTATAAATATAACAAAAATCCGGTTCCTATTAAATTAAGTGCAGTAATAAGAACAAAAGTGCAAATAATTTATCACTGATTGCAATTTCGCTGGAGCTCAGGCTAAATTTAACAAAGAATTGAAATTATGTGAAAAAGAAAGGGGAAATGTAGGATAAAGTGAAGGACATGATCCAGAAGATGGCCAAAAGAAGAGAAGTGGAACTCGGAAGATATTTAATGAACAATAAAATTAATATTTGCCAATTTGTGCTTTTGTTGAGCTCAACAACTGGCTACTTTCAGGCAGCAGGGATAGTATGCGTGACAAGAAAAACTTCAACAAGAGTGTTATTTCGAATACAAATTAATTACACAACAAATTTTCTCATTCTCTGGTGTGTGCTGTCGTGGAATACATGATTCGCAACTCTATCTAACTTTCGGAATTTATGTTTCAATTCCTGGTGAGAGCACACTGATTTCCTCACATTTACTAGCTCCAAAAAATAATTGAACTTGATTGTCTTTAAAGCAGTAACTGAAATCAAAATGTGGTGAAAGATAATTCGCCCTTTCTCGAATTTGGTCAACTAAGTTTCATTACTTTAAACAATTTGGTGAACTAAGTTTCATTTAAGATTACCATTTAACTGTAAGATATAAGAATATATGTACCTGTATGTAAGATATAAAAATACAAAGGAAAATTTATTAGAAAATTAAACTTAATTGGAACGATCCTTTAAATCTCTAATTCTGTGCACACATCCCCTCTTCAAGGCTCCATATTTCATCATATTACCTCACGCTTTCACTGCAGTAACCCCAATTCGAAATCTTTTGCCAAATCGCTGTTCAGTATTAAAACAAAGACTTTCCGAGCTTATAAATACAACTGCAGTTATTCCACGTCACTCTTTTGCTTGATTGCTCTGCCTGGGAAAGTTACGTCCTTTCGCTAAACCTTTTTTTGTTATCAAAAATGTGAACTAGATGTATAGAAATTGTGGGGCCTGTTCAGCATATCTAGAAATGTACCAATTTATGTTAAAATGTATTTCTCAAGAACTGTTTCTGTTCAAAATCAAAATGGAGTTTAAACATCATGTCAATTGCGATTCTCGCTAAAGTAAGATCTATGTAACAGGTTTTCTCGGCCATTGCTGAAAGGTGAATTGGTTTCATCTCCTGTTGTCAGATCTCTACTAAATTCTATCAACGTACCACGACTGTGAACCTCTAAGATATCACATATATATGCAGGTCTCCATCCTTGCTCTTGTGATGTAAGTAGATGATCCGTTCTTCAAGTTCAGGTGGAGGCACAAATCAGGGTTAGAGAATCCCGAGACTGAAAAAGCTGAAAATCTCAATAAATAAATATTTCATTCTGTTGCGTTCAAGCGTGCATAATTTGCAGTGTGGTGAAGACTGATTGGAGAACATGAGGCCAAAATGGAATTAACATAAAAATAACTAGTTATTTGAAATAGAACTTTACAATATTATGCCAGCAGACAGGGAAATTAGGATATTTCTTCTCTATCCATCAGTAACTCCAAGAAAAGAAATGTTTTATGTTAACAGTTTATTCAATCGAAAAAAGTTTTTAACAGAAATGGTACAGTTGAAACTTTTCATTCATGATATATATGAATATCCACAGATATCTCATTCCTTCACTGTGTGCAGTAAAAATGGGTTTGAAAACAAAGGTAATGCAAACGAACTGATTCTTTACTATATGAGAACGTGCTTTAAAAAAGTATCAACAATATGAGTTATATATCTCTTCTGCAATAATGTATCTGCAACTGCGGAAAAACTGATTTAAGTTTAAAATCAGGATACAAATAAATAATATGAAGCTTGCTATTGTACTTGCGTGAGAGAGAGAGACAGCAGTAAAAACGGCGTGACTAGAATCATCAATATCCTGCTTGACGAAATATATATTTTGAACGTCAAAAAAGATCAGCAATATGAAATTTCCTCCAGACTTTTTTAATTTGTTAAGGAAGAATAACAAGATTTTTAGCAACGAATGAAACTTAAACAAAGTGCCTTTCAACAAAATTCTTGAATGATTGCTCTATTTTCCATAACAAAAAACTATATATATAAGAGAGAAATATGTAAATAAAAACTATGGTTAGCAATAGTGCATTAATTCCGTATCTTAATCCGGATATTTCTTCTTTCTGTTTTAGAAATAGGAATTACTTATAATATACTTCTCAGAACTGGATCATTTCAAAATTAGTGTTTGCCATATGATTCTAATATTACAAGGTATTTTCTCCCTCCTCACAGCATGCCTTCGAAATATAACGGTAGCATACTAGGCGCGTATTCAAGAGGTCCAGGGTCAAGTCCCGGCGAGAGCACTGCACATTTTACCAGTCCTCCCTGCGAAGACATTGCACATTTCTGCACATTTTTCTTTATTCCTACTTCAAAATAACCTAATGACTCCACAGCGGCGCCCCGAACTAAAACGCGGTGGACAATCTTTCGTCACCACCACGATTTGGGGATTGGGTCTCCTAATTCACATTCGCCCTTCAAGAGAGGCTGTATATAAAGTAATTTCTCCCTCCTTCCAACATGCTTTCTTTGTGTAATGTTAGCCTACTGGACGCATATTCAACAGGTTCAGGTTCGAGTCCCGACGAGGGCACTGCAGATTTTTTCCCGTCTACTGCTTCAAAATAAGCTTATGACTCTACAATATAACGCTACATACACAAGTTCGTATATAAGCTCTTTAGTCAGTAATGCCTTTAGACGTAATGTTAACCTATCAAAATATGTCTAAATTAAAAACTCATTCTGTATCAAGATTTACTCTTTTACACGTCGCTTTCGCTCACCGATTTTCTTGATAAATGGATCTGTTGCTTTTTCTCTTTTCGCAACGTCTTCAAAAATTTAAAAGTTCCAGAATAGACGCGCTTACTGCGATAGTTCATTTGTATTGGCTGTGAAGTATGTGTCAACGAGGTTGAATAAATATTAAAATCCATCATGACTGCAACCATCTTTTTTACGCATCTACAACCCACCAACTCTCAAAATTTATATACCGTATCCACAAGAGAAATTAAAATCAGAATGCAGATTCCAAGCCTTAGTAACGATGATTACATTTCGTCTACTTTTGGATACTTTAAAACGATCATAAAGAAGACAAGACATTTTGATAATTCAACCGCAGAATATAAAGACTTTTTTTTCCTTTTCTTTTACAGAATCTATTTTATTTGAGCTTCATTCAAGCCAAACCATTTGCCATCCATATGAATGTGTACTTTTTCTTTCCCTTGTAGCAAAATGAATTTTCCTTATAGAAATTTTTATGTTCAGTGCTTCTTTTTCCCGGTCTTAATCCTGATATTTTAAAAGAACTTGATATAAAAAAACTATAATTCAAAGATAGTTGAGAGCAAAAGTATTTCACCGCGAAAATTTCAGCCTCCTTTATTCCTTTTCGCTTCCCCTGAAAGAGTTTCTATTTTAAGGGCGAAATGAATAACTTTCAGGAAGAATCTTAAGCAATTTTGCGGCGAAGAAATGTTAGATTTTCTTTCTTTAACTTTCGACTTTTTAGAAATGTACATTTCTCAATATCTTAGTAAGTTTTGTTTATGTTTCAAACCATAGATAGCTGTATGGTCTTCTTTAATGGCATAAAATCCAACCATCGCTTATTATAACGACCGCTAATTTTAGCAACAGTTCCACTGCAACGATAAGCGTAAAACATTTTCAACTGATAAGAGTTTGGTTTGTTTTGCTTTCATTTGATCATCGCAAGGCGCTCGAGAGGTAACTGTCTACCTGGAGGAATGCCTTAGTGGAGGACCTTCTAATGGAAAACTGGCTCATATCCACGTTACACATAATAAATCCACAAAAATGTCGTTGCAGCTACGCCGTTCTCATGAAATCGAAACCAGGGCGAACTACTAGTATTCAACAACACTAGTAGTTTGCTGGTAGATCTCTAAATTAATTAAATCTGCTTTCTTTACAGCAGCCATTAACTTTGCTGCTCTTATTTAGGGTTTATAAGTGGTCGAGTGGTTTAGGTCTGAGGTTTAAAATCTGGAAACATTGCTTGCCATTCATTTGGGCAAGGGAGATCAAACGGTTATCATCAAATGCCATCACAGCAGGTTGTGGGTAGCACCTATTCAGAGGTGCACTGTTTTGCGTGACTTCTATGGAGCATTTTTCTATTTTCTAGGAGCAAAAATCCTGTGTCTTTCTGTGAATTGATATAACTAAATGTACTTTTATACTGTACTACTTATTTGTGCCTCCGAGACGGTATAGTGGTTACGGGAGCTTACTGCGGTACAGAAGGGCCCGGATTCGAATCCCGGAGAAAGCATGTATATTTGTAAAAGTATAGTGTTCGTTGGGCATAGAGGCATTCTGCATGCGGTTAGTCGATGGATCTTTCGAAAGAATGAGGGTACGGGAAGAAGAGTGAAAGACCCCCGGTCCTGTCAGATAAAGTTACAACACAAGAACAACACTATTTATTTATTATACTTTTATATTTTATGTTCTCTATTTTATATTATGGCACTACAGTATGTTTTTTGCATCTTTTGTCTCCAAAACGGTAGCCATTATACCTACACCTAGCCGTTGTATGACCATGTGTCTTAACTCAACTGTTAAATTATTTCAGAAGCGAGGGAGAGTAGAGGATAATGGGGCATGCAACTTCTTACCTCTTGTAGACATCAGGTGTTCCCCATCCTCCGTCACATGTCATCCGTTATGCGAGTAAGTTTCTTTTTTGGGGGGCTATAATAAACTCCTGATAGGAGGATGGAGACAATTCCTGATAACCATCGGTACCCACCAGGAGTCTTCGCATTCTGTCAAATGCCACCTGTGAATTTCTGCGAAAACCACATCGAATTACACTTTATTTTTTTCAAACTATTAATTTTTTCACTTTTTCCTTTACTTTTGGGCCATCCTGTATATAACGCTCTCAAGGTTTAGTTTTTTAGAATGCAATCTTTCTCAGGATTTCAGTTATTTGGAAACGGCTACCGCTGACAAAGGAATTTTTCCACTATTATTGTCAAAACTTTATGCATTACCATCTGTTGCTATCATAAATATTATTCCATTGTTTAGAAATAACCACTATAACCTTGTAGTCATCTCATTCTGTCTATGTATTGGCTAAAAATTGTTAGCACTATCTGCTGACTCAACGTTCTGGTTATTTTATTACTTACTAGTAAAATCCATTGCTCCATTCATAAACATTCTATGCTGATTACGATTATTGGGGTGTTAACAGCATATATTGCGTCTGTGTGATTTGATATATATAGGCCATAGTAAACGAGCGTTCAAATTTCGCATCGAGGAAGCAAATGCTATGCTCGAAAAGGAGAAAAAAATAAATCTTTGATAATTGATCTTTACCCCTTTTTTGATCCTTTTTTGATAGTTGTTCTGCGAAAATTAAAATCCAACCCAATCTGAGGTTGCTTTTTTCAATATTTTTCCTTGGCGTACTTCTTTCGTAATTAGATGTATCAAATATTATTGTTATAAAACCCATGTTTTTGAAACTCAACTTTTTTTTTCGTCGTATTTCGTCATTGATGCGAAATTTCGTAATTCATGGATTTCGTAAATCAAAAGAAAGGTTTAAGCTCTTGTTAGTGACTTACATAATAATCAAAGTTTCAGTTCATAGGCATAAATATGGTAACTTAGCTTCAAAAAATCGGCTTAAATCTTAGAAAGGAAATAAGTAGAGAAATAGAAATTAAAACATTTGTTAAAATACAAGCTCATAATTAGAAATTACATTGCATCAAGCCCCTAAATGTTTAGCTTGTAGAATCATTAGGTTACTTTGAAGCAGAAAAGACATGAAAAATGAGCAATACTCTCGCTGGCACTCGAACCTGAACCTCCGAATGCACTATCGTTATGCCACAAAGTTATGTTGGAAAAAGGAGAAAACACCTTATATAATTCTCTTTAAAAGGACAACAGGGGAGAGGGGACCATATTATCAAGGTTTTGTGGGGATGAGTTATCATTCAACAAAGCTTAGTTCGTACGCCCCTGTAGAGCCCCTGTAGTTAGTTTTTTTTGGGGGGGTACTGGAGACCTGAAGAACGTGTTATGCGCTCACAAGGAATCGAACCCTGGACCTCTCGAATAGGTCCCGAATGTGCTACCATTACACCATGTAGGCATGCTGGAAGGAGGAAGAAAATACCTTATAAGCTTAAGAAGCAAACTGTAATAATTTTATGTCACTATACGACGAGACATATGACGAGAAAAACGGAACATAATTTCACAATGCAACAGATTTTTAAAGATATAAATACTTTAAAATATTCCCATCTCTCCCATCTTAAACTCAAAGGATTCTGAGCAGAAGTAACATTTTAACTTTCAAATTCCATTTATTTAGGATTCTGGATAAAACTGGATTGAGATATCCGCTCACAGAAAGTGAATTTCGCCCGAAGAATACAAATTCGATTTTCTCAAATAACATTTTGGAAGGTTTTGTTTCGACGATAAGTGATTTTCTGGCTTCAGTTTCATCCCTTTTTTACATTGTTTTGTATAAAATCTGTCTTCTCCCGTGCCTAGGGTTCATGAACATGTATTTATTCTTCTAAAATGGGAAACGAATGGAAAATAATGGCGCCTCCCCTGAATAGCTTCGTACAGAATTTCTTTGAAATTGCAAAATATGTTTTGAGTGTTACTCCCGTGTTGCCTAACAGAATGTACAAAACTGCTTGCGCGAACGCCAATACTTAAATTTTGTTAGATTAAAATTTATGAAGGATAAACTAAAAATTAAGTTTTCATCAAAAGTGTTTCATCTGTACCTATTCTTAGAAGAAAGTGAATTTTTGTCGGCACTCTACATGTCATTATATGGATATTCTAAATATTTTCTTCTGGAAACTCAGACGAAGGCACTTCGTAATTTAAGGAAGTATCAGTTAACTGCTAACCTTTTGAAGCATTGAAAGTTCCTATTTAATATCTTTTTTAAATTATAAGAAATCGATTATTCTTACAGCCCTTTTTTTGAGAAAATTTCTAAATATTACTGCGCCTGTACGTAATGCTTAAAAAAATAAAAAAACGAGCTTAACCTAAATAATTTGGTTAATTAGATTACAGGAAAGGATACGAGACTGTTAGAGAAGACATGCTTTTGAGAAGAACATTTTAACTCTTTCGCGGCCGTACAGACAAAAGTCTGCTTCCCTCAAACATCTCAAACGTCCCTGTATACGAATGTTTTTAGAATGGGCTTCCCTCTCCCGTGCCAACTAGAATATTAGAGCGTTAACAATACTTAACATAAGCGATTACGTTTCTCTTGGGGATCTTTATGCGATTTCATTCACGGGGTGCAGTTTTCCCTTAGGACAGGATTGCAATTGCGAGCATCAATAGGTAAGCGTTGATGCTAAACAAAGGAGAGAGAAGGTGCAATCAAATAAAGGAGCTACTTTTAGTCGTTTCAAAAGAACTTTTGTCATGTCATTTTATAACTCTCGAAACCAATGAGCCATGCATTAATGTGATGGGGGAAGCACTATTCAGGAAATCGACGCAGGCTTTCGGGCTACCTGCCAATGTATGAATGCACGGGCATTTCGGGCTACTTCGCTGTGAAAGAGTTAAAAGAAACTGACTGGTAGTCAAGTTAAACACAGGAAAAATCATGAAATCGCTCACGCAGCCAGTACGCTAGGTGATACACTACCAGTATTCAGCAGTTTCAGCGTTCAGCCGGTGGTGGGCACTCATGACACACTGCGCTGTTGTGTCTTTAGTCATGGTGTCTTAAAAGCCTTACTTGCATTTTTTACTGGTATAATCAAGAAAACAGTGAGTTCAAAAATACCACAGGAGGTCTTTGATTAATTATATTTTGAGGCAAGTATCTTCATTCAATAAAAAACAATACATTTCTGTTAAGAACTCGTGCTGCCATTTTGTGCATTCGTCATGTGCTGTCAACTAAAAAATTATTAGGTAATAATATAAGTTCGAAAATCTTCTTCATACTTAAAAAAATAATCTGCGCATATTGAAGATTATACGAGACGCAGTGATTGTTCCTTGTTCAATATTTTGCCGACAGTTTATTTATGAGGATTATTCCGGATAGTCACGTGTCTCATGATAGTCAGTGTGTAATCTTGCTACAGTGTGTAATTTACGATAGAACACTCAAGGATTGTAAAAATGATGGTGGAATCTGTTTTATCTCCTTGACATAATCAGAATAATTATGCAGTGTATTCGGATCGGAAAGTAACTGTGCACCTATCGTTGAGAAAGAAAAGTAGTATGTAAATTTTCTTAGCCCAGAGTAATTGTTTGAAATGTTCACTGGAAGCCTCCAGATATATGTACACGTCCTTTCATGTTCTTGATGACTCTGGTAAGTTATGCCTGTGTTCTTGGCGAAGTTACGAATAGCAGTTTTCAGTAGCAGAGTATTGATGGTTTCCCACTTCGCGGAAAATAATTTACTGATCCTGTTTCCCTAAATCTCTCAAAAAGCACTCTGGTATTGTTTCAATTAGGCTCAGACGTACCTAGAAATTTACTGGCCAATGTTCTTTCAATGTCTGTGTGTCCTGGCCATGGTCACAGAACGCTTATTCAACGAGAAGTATTCGCTGTTAACACATTTCTGCCAACAGAAGGAAAACATTTAAAGTGGATTAACTCGTTCAAAGGCAAGGACGCGCAACAATGTGCTACACACAGTGCCCTTCTCAAGGTAATCAAGAAGACTGACTCAGACAAAGCAACTGTAGTGTAACCAACTGCATAAAACATTGTAACCAACTCTTACATAAAACAATTACCTCGAATCGCATAGGTTGAAAAAATATCTCACCGTATAATCTGGTCCATTTGTAATCCCTTAAGTGCATAGTTCTTTCCGAATGCATTCTATTAGTAGCTGCTAAAAAATTAAGTAATTACATGTGAAAGTCAGAATGTTTCAGAAAGTAAGGAGTAAGTACAATTGTTATTCTAATTTGCTTGTAATAAGCTAAAAGAATATAACATGTACCATAAATTTTAAAATCGGGTTATTGCATTCTACACCACGCAATGTATTTAATTCTGTTTTAAGGTCACTTGTTGATTGAGCACACATGGTAATTTCCCTCATTAATTAATTTTACATATTTCCTTACACCCCCATTTGTTACCCCCTTACTCCTTCCAGTGTTTCTCCCTTACTCCCTTGTAGTGTTTCTTCCTTACTCTCTGTCCCTTACTCCCCTAAGTATAACATTATGTTATAACATATGTGTTAACCACTTGCACCATAAGAGCAGACAAAGAAGGATGCGATAATTGCATATAACCTTAATTTATTAAATTTCAGTATTTTAATTCATTTGTTGCGAAGGAAAGTTTTAAAAGTCAAATTTCCAAAACGATGATCTGTAGAAAATAAATGAGTTGGAATCACAGGTAAGTGAAAAGAAAATGTTTTCCGCAAAAGCTATTTCACTTCGCATTGAAAATTTCAATATTTATTTCTAAAGTCATTATCTTCATCTATCTAGATTTTTTGTTACTTATTATGCACAATATGCATATGCAGGAACAAATATCTCATTCTGAAAACTCAATCATAGCATTCGTAAGTTTATTGCGTGGATGTAATTAAAAACCACGGCATAGTAGAAGGTTACATTTCAGCTCTACTTCTTACTACATGCTATTTAATTGTCAAGTTATGCCGCGTCAGGAAAAAGATGAAATGAATTCACTGTTATCCATTGTGGAAACTCCACCCATGATTTTGAAACAGAGGTCATTACTTACAGGATTCCCCACTCCTTACTAAATGCTCCATTTCTAAATAATATTCTCCCAAAGATTCCCAATTACTCACCGAAGGTTCAAAGAACCCCAAATACACAATTATTCCCCGAAAAGGAAGGAAAAAGTAGAAAACAGATCTTCTTGGTCGTAAATTCGAAATATTGTAATTTCCAAAAATGTTCCTTCCTATTTTCCCTCTTCTCGTAGTAATACTGCTACGTGCTCTCCTTACCAAAGAACAGAACGGGACTAATTTGCGAATTTTCCCTAATGAGGAGGGAGTGTATAAGTTCTGAAAACGGGAAACAAAAGGGAAAAAAGCAGTGCAATTTCGGGACTTTCAGGACTACCAAAAGCCTTCTTCTCATTCATGACCACACCCTTTGGAAGACCATCAGAGAGGAATAATTAAGTGTAACGTTTCATTAGCGGTCTTGGTTTATGGAAAGGGGGTGTTAGATGATTACTGCAAGGGGAAGTAGGCAGTAATGCTTCAGGAAAGCTGCATGCTTGCCACGTACGTAATACAGTTTTAGAGCAAATGTTCATCATACTTTTGACAGGAGTATTACACAATGCTTACACCAGCAAATTTATAAATATGTACTCAGTATATCTCCACTATTAATTTTTTAGTAAATTAAAAAAATGAAGAGTGAACAGAGTCTTATAGAGCGGCTTATTCAAATGTTGGATAAATTAATAGTTTAACATTAACATAATTTTTGAATAAATCACCGTAAGCTCATCAAGACATGCAAGTATGAAAGCTCAAGTTGAAACTTTACAAGTCAATTAATCAGAATAATATTTACCATTAATGCTTGGTAGTGATCTTAGCCAACCAAAATTTTATTCATCAGTTTGTACCTATAGTCATACTGTTTATTAATTATTATTGTTTATTTATTAATTATTTTTTTCATGTGTGCCAGCTGCATTCGGCAATAAATACATAACCTATCAATTGCATTGGTAACAGTTTATGCTCTAATTTGTGATTCTGAAAGGGTTGGTAAAACAGTGGCAGTGCGTCAGTAATTCTAGTAAGACTTCATTACCATAGGTACAAGCACTAACACTCCCTTAATATAGTTGCCTTCCATGTCTATCACCTACTGCCAAATTACTGGAAGGCTTTGCACACCATGAACCCTTCCACTTCTGCTGATGTTCCACAGCGACCACATGGATAACTTCTTCCGTACTGTAATGGAACCTTCATAGTATTTCATTAATTTTGAAGAAGAAATCATAGTTACTCAAACTTCTATCAGGTAAATATGGCGGAAATTCCAGTACCTTCCATTGCTATCATTTCAGCAGTTTCGAGATAGCGCTCGCAATGTGACACACCATATTGTTCAGACTGTGGTGAAATTAGTCACCTGAAACATCATCCGCGTCCAGTAGTGCGGAAGAAGGCAACGAAATTTGTTGACGACGATTATTTTCGTAACGACGTGTGTCATAACTTCATCGTTGTCACTGATCTAAGGCGCCAGTGGCTACGCAAGTCCTGGAATTCTCGCTTCGATATAAACTCATGTGACCATGATCTATTCGCCAAAATGAAAAAGGGAGGGGAAAGAATCCAAAAAGGGATTCTCTACAGCAGCAGTGAGAAGGTTATCCAAAATTTAAGGCCGTCACTGTGGGGTCAACAGAACTCCACGTCCTGATGGTTTACGATGTCTCCTAATAACGTATCAGAAAGTGGTAAACATGGAAGGCGATTATACTGAGGAATAGTAAGTGCTTGTGCCTAAGGTAACGAAGTCATTTCTTCAGTACTAACGACAAGTTGTCCCTACTTTCTATCCAGCTCTTGTAATCACATCATTTGTCGTAATTTATCGATATCTTAAAAATTCTGTAAGATGCAAACTACATGTTGCAGTATTTGCTGAGTATACTAATTTTATGGTTAGTAATTTTAGCAAAACCTTATTTTAGAAAAGAAAGGAAACATTCACAAGGTACTCGTGGGACAACTGAGGAGAATTCGCAAAATTTCGTGATACACGGTTTTCATTATTATTTCAGAAGCATGTTGATTACCAGAAACGAAACAATGACTCAACTTATAAAGGTATTTCTCCCGCCTTCTTCGTATGCCTTCGTGGTGTAGTGGTAAGCACACTCGACGCGTAAGCGAGAGGTCCGTGGTTCAATTCCCGGCGAAGGCGTTGCTCATTTTTCATCTTTCCTGCTTCGAAATAACCTAATGACTAAGTGGCGCCCGAACTAAAAACGTGGTGGATGATGATTCTCCACCACCACGATTTGGCGGTGGGGGTCCCTATTCCCCAGTCGGCTTTTCAAAGGGGGAGTATGTAAGGTATTTCTCCCGCCTTCTTCGTATGTCTTCGCGGTGTAGTGGTCAGCACAGTCGACACGTAACCGAGAGGTCCGTGGTTCGGTTCCCGGCGAAGGCGTTGTTCATTTTTCATTCTTCTGCTTCCAAAAAAAATCTAGTGACTCTAGAAACTGATACTTGTATAAACAGATATTATAGCATACATTATTAATTAAGGTTTTTAGACTAATGAAATTCTGTATATGAATTAAACGGCGTTCTTTGAGATCACGATTATTATCTCATCGGACGATGCTTTTTAAGCATTATGTTTCATAATTTTATTATTTGGTTATTCTTATATATATATATATATATATGCGTTTGTGTGTGTGTGTGTGTGTTATTCTGCCCTGTAATCAAGGAATGTGCAATGTAATTAATGTTACAAGAAAGGCAAATGCACCAAATTTTTGGGCGCAGGAAGCAATAAATTTCAGTTATAGAATTCGAATTACGGAGCTTTCGCTGCTAGATGAGTGTGCTGCTACTTACATCGGAAGCGCAAGCGCGGGGCAATGTTATAATTTCTTATAAATCTACGTAACATATATAATTAAATAGAAATTTTCAGTATCTGAATTGTAGGTAATCTGTATACCATTTCCTAAACCATAAACATACGGTATTAACTTTATTATAACGCCTATTTATTAAGTCCATTATTTACTTAATTTTTTGTTTTAGAAATATTGCAATTGTACTAATAGAAATAACGTTGTACATGTAGTTATATTTCCTTTACTTTAAAATGCGTTATGGATACTTAGTAATTCATGTTTCTGCCGCGTATTTTTAGCTCTATTAACATGACAAACATTATCTTAATAATTTTCATATTCACAGCTATACTAATTTACAAAATAGACAAGAATAATATGTATTCGTCATCTGACTACAACTAGGAGTTGGTAAATAGCTTATGAATATTTAAGTGAGCACAATGATATATTTGATCCATAGAATTACTGTTCTTAGTACTGACAAATTCGCTAAATCATCTAATTTCTGGAATACTTGTTAAAGGTAATTAATACGTGTGTTCGATGGAATTTAGCTTGGATGTCAGTATTAAGCGGCAGCTTAGTTTTAGAGCTGTGAGCATTTCTGTCAAGAGTTAATACCCTGCCCACTATGCGTAAGAATCCTCTTATAATCAATGGCAATTAATGGATGGATATTATGGTCTTCAATAATATTCCTTCTCTAATTGCACTGAAAACTAAAGCTGTTACATACGCAGAAGTGGTAGAATGAAAGGAAATTCAGAATACGATGCGAAGAAATCAAAAAATATGAAAATTTTTCAAAGTAATTTCAATTCATATGTGTTGAGTCAAATACACTGATGTCCCAAATTAAAGTTATTAAAATACTTTTTGCAATATCTAATACCAAATGTCAGATATAATTAGGAGGATAGTGAAAAATGCTAAATATCTAGGTTTTTAGGTTAAAAGGATACTTTTTGTTAAGAAAATATGAAAGGGACCAGGTTTCGAGTCTGTGAAATTAATGTACGGAAATATGTTTCTTTCGATAATCATGGCAAAATTGACTGATTCCAGTTACAATGAATTATTGTAGTCATTTAGATCACTTGTTTCAAACTCACGAATACACGAAATGAAAGCAAAAGAACGGCCTATTTATAAATACTTATAAAAACATATACGTATAAACAACAATAATAATGCGGGTAAAGAAAACATTTCAATTTATGTTTGTTTTCTATCTGAAATCTAAAGACTGGTACCTGCAAGAAATTTCTGTTAATTACATTTTATAATTAACGCGTATTTATTTCTAAATATAGTAAACCCTCGTTTCTAAATAGAGTTAACTTTAGTTAAACTGATCTGCGCAGCTTCCACCCCATGTTTGAGGGAGAACATTCGGTGGAATGGTGCGAGGGTCTCTGACCCCTCTCACTACTCGACATGCTTGCCACGCCAGATGCTAGTGGTATGTATTCCTCTCAAATAATTGCAGAAGGTACCGGCATTTTGTGAAGCTAAGTATAAAATCCTTGGGCGCAGCGAAATTAATTAATCTATACCCTCTTTAATGATGAAATTCATAAACAGAGTGATTCTAGATGGATCATCATCACCTGGAGCAAGCCTTTGGCCCATTATGGTCCTTCCAATAATAGGGAATACACCACTTAGTAGCTACAAAATGGGGGTTCTGAGCCTGGAGGGTCAGAGGGTCAAGTGCGTGGCCAATGGGGTAAAGCAGAGGGCAGGGTCAAGGTCAACGTTATCGTAACATCACGCCAAGATACGTAGTCAATGACGTCACGAGTGGATTTGAGTTGTTTTTAGACTGCTGGTTGAGTTGTAGACCTCTTGCTGCTAAGAGTTTTCATTTTAATTTAGTTTTTAAAAATCGGCAAGGGAATGATTGGGGAAAATGCTCATGGCACCCTCTATGAATGAAAAAGAAAATTGTGTAGTTTAGAAATTTTTAAAGTCTGCCATTAAAACCATTGAGTACGCGTCTCAAAACAATATAAGAGAACGCCCTTGTCCTACTGGCGCAGAACCCCCATTTTATAGCCTTGTAGGCTAAGACACCTGTACCGCCACACTTCACTGCATACCTTCGATACGGACACTATGACCTCACAGTTTTATATGGATGAGGTTTGTAAACTAAAGTAGAAGTTTTTCGTGGAAGCTATTGCAGAGAGCATTTTTATTGATGAAGAAGAAAAGTTATACAGATCTCAAAAGATCGACGATTTTCTGAAAAAACGGAGAATGCTCGGCGCATAGTATGACTGGTGAAATCGCCGGGTCAAAATCCTGCACAGTTTACTTGAGATATTCCAGAAAGAGCAAACGCACAACATCAACATTCTCCCTAAATCTCCAGGCATTAAAAAAAACTTTTGAGAAGAAAGAAGTTTGCTGTCAGGAGCTATAATCAACAGCCATATTTACAATATGAAGGCTTACTGTGAGTCATGTTGTAGGGTTTCTCATTTTTATTCTGTCAATTTAAGTGTCGAGGAACTTATTGACGTGTTAAGCGAACGAGCACTTAATTCCAAGAACAGAAACGTAAACTCAAAAGGGGTTAATTACACTTATTTGCTCAAAATGCGATTAAGAGGGGGATCCCGTAGAAATAAGAACTAACTGATGACTAACTAAAGAGATTTAGCCGAAGCTAACACAATTCTAAACCAGATGGCCCGTAATATTTAATTAGCCAGCGAGCTATCAAAAGGCACGTAATACGGCCGAGCGTAGTAACAGATCAGAGAGACGTAGCCCAAAGGCAAACAGATGCTATTCAGAAATTCTAACTCTCCCTGTCGAAGTCAGTTGAACTTGATTTAAATACTATTCTCTTTCTCATTTGCATTTAACGTGATTTTAAAAACTCATTCTGGTACGGAGTTGTAAGTTGAAACTAGATGAGACAGGGAAGATGCATTAAATTAAAATAACTGTTATAAAATTGAGATATACCTTACAGTGTAAAGCTATTCGGGATATTCATACTGTCTATCAGCCGGACAGTTTCAAACAAACGAAATTTCATGATTCGGCCATTTTTGCTTTTATTTGCATATTGCAAACTATTTATTTTACTGTAATATTTCATAATACTTGACATCTTTATGCAAAATTTCATTGCAAGGATATTTTATTATTTTATGTAGAATATTTTATTGTGTTTCTAGACACATTTTATGCTTGAAACTTCAATGTTGGATATCAGTGCAGCATGAGGTCAGAAAGGTGTTTACGTGTTTCTTGAAATCAGTGTTCTGAATCACATATAAAGATACAGTTAACTATTAATAATTAAGATAATAAAATGCCGGACATGACGCCTATAGTTTAATCAAAAATCACGATCAAATTAAGAGTTGGTACCAAACATATGAAAAATGAATAACTCATATTATAATAAACAAAAAATACAATTAGAACACGCTATTTGCATTTTCGAAAGTTTAAACTGGGGAATATGTTCATTCGATTATGAAAACTAATCATCATTCGAAACAAAAGAACACGCCTTAAACCGAATAATGAAGAATCTAAATTATAGTTGGTGTCATTAAAAAGGAAGAAATTAAGTTACGAATGGTATCAAAGAAAAATATTGACAAGAGAATTTGAACAATGTCCTTCTGTTCATATTCGCACAAAATGTCAATTATCAATTCTTTTATTGTACAATGCTTATATATTCTTGAGTAAGTAAAAATAAATTACGTATTTTTGGGAACGAAATTCATTCCCAAATACTACGACGTCATTTGCTAGCTCTTTTATTACACATGTTCCATGAATTTAAAGTATTTTCTTTTCCTTTTTCGTAGTTTTGAAAGACGTATTTGTTTTATTTTATTGTCTGCGACAGCACTTTTTCCATCATGAAAACCAATTAATCCGCTACTCAGTTTACACGCCCTTGGGTAATCAGAAGTTCACTCTAAATGTCTTCTCCACTTTATGATTTTCGTTTAGCACCAAATGATTTTTGCGAAAATTCTACATTAGTAGTATCTATCTTAATTCAGTTGAAAAATTAAAAGAGCATTTTTATTTTACTTATCTTTCCGCATCTATTTAAGTAATGACAAAAAATTATTATGATAGTAATTATTAAACAACTGGTAATTTTGTAAAACATTTTCATTCTTTGCAAAAAATATTACGATAGGGAAAAAGGCTAAAAGATATAAGTCTATGTAATAAGGTATACAGCTGTATATGCCATCTGCTCCAATTTGAATGGCGAAAGTACATGAAATTTGTTTCAACTACATAGGTTACCTATCGTCTTTTCGGTTTATGGTACTTTTCTTTTACTTAGCTGCATATGAAGAACTATATAATATTAAATCCCAGTGCTTCTACTTAAATGAAATCTGTCACTCAGCGCTGTTTTCCTTTCTGCCAGAAAAATATATTTTCATTTGTTATTTACTTTCGTTTTAGATCCTACTGGTGCTCTAACGATGCTTTGTAAATTTCAATAAGACTTTAAGCTGGACGTTAAAATAAAAAATATTTTAACCTACTCACTGCAAGAGTTAACCAATGCAATGATATAACGCGTGAAACATTGCATTGTAATTTTAATGCTACAGAGTAGAAACTTGATTAAAAATGCTTAATTAAAGAACAGAACGTTCTGCTAGACTACAATTTGACACGTTATACGCAATTACGAAAGACATTGAATCATGATGCTTCAGTATTCTGTCTAATAATAATCCATTGCGGAAGTTCACAGTTACCATTCCGGATGACGTTTAAGAATTTGCGAAATTAATGATGAAAAAGTCTATGTATGATTAGAAAAATAGTAAAATATCTCATAATTCAACTTAGTCTCTTCCAGTCAAAAGAATAAATCTTCCGACCATCACTATAAAACCCTTAATCGCCTCGCATAGAATAAGAATTGATACTTTCACTAATTTTGATTGAGTATATCTCTTAAAAACTTGTGTACTTTCCATTCACTTAGGCGCATTCTATGAGAATTGGAAAATGGCTGTAGTGTCGATTCTGCTTGCTCATTATTATAGTCTTCAATGGTATTTCACTGAAGAATCTCCATTGGTAAACCTGAACGTATTTTCTGTTTCCTTACAGCATGTGCTTGCAGTGTAATTAATAGCACGTCCAGCTAACAGTCTCGAAACTCGGAGCTCGAATCCCACGAAATAAGTGCTGAATTTTCTTATTTCTTGGTCTGGTGAAGTACCTAATGATTATACAAACTGTATCATTATGAATTTACACAAACTCCTGTTAGTTATGTGTATTATCAAGAAAGAGCTCATTTCTCCAACAATTATATTGCTTAAGAACAGGTAGAAAAGGCACAGCACATTAGATTTAGAGACGACAAGCAGTTCCTCACTCTTAAATAAAAAAAGTGTCAGGAGTACATCTAAACTCAGAGTGAAAAAGCGATGTGTATGAAATATGCGGCTCACACTTAAGCTCAGTAAATCGCATATGTAAAGCTCTACGATAAGCTAGAGCAGACGACAAATATTGGCTTGATAAGCACATAAACATAAAATGGAAAGTAGGTAAAAACGTTTATACGTAACTGTGTGACAAAGGAAAATGGCAGTAAAGTTTTTCACCTTTAATTCTCTTCCTCTGATCTTAATGATCACTGATTTTAACGTACCATTGCCATTACTGCTACTTCTGTGATATTTAGTGTGGACTCTAGTACCTTATCAAAGTTTGAAGGTGAAACTGTTCTAGATACGTCATTGCTATGCTACTTATATTGGCTGTAAAAGTTCTCTATTTTCGAACTTACTTCTGTTAACGTAAGTTACATTTCTGCTTAGTTTCTCTTAGAAGGACTAACTCTCTGTAAGAATTAATAAATATTTGAATTAGAAGCGCTCAGTAGCAGAACGAAAAAGTGCTCTCAACAACACGATTTAAGAATATGTAGGATTAATTACAGAGAGATAGTACACCTGCTTCATCCCATTTCGAAGGATTAGTAATAGTTTAAATTTTCCGATCTTATTTTATTCACCTGAATGAAACCTACCAATTCGGATAAGATTTCTAAAGCGAAAATATTCGTATATTTCCTTACTCCATATCTTTACCCGTATAACCCTTACGAAAACTCCACTAACAAGCAGCTTTCAAAATGGGAAAAAATAAGAAAATAAAAAACTTGTAAACAAAATATTCGAATTCACTTCTGCTTCTCCGTACCGCCGCCCGTTATTATTCGACTCGGCTCTAGGATTCGAGTGTCTCCTTTTTCGAAAATAACTCAAGAATAGCTCCATATATTAGAGCATAAATAAATAAATAAAAAGAATTGTGGAGCACTTGTTTTATTTAAATGTGAGGATATGCATCTTCTCTATCCCACTATTTCCCGAGGGTAGATTTTAGAGGTTGGAAAGCTTCTGCAGGAAAAAAAAGATGATACTCGGGAAAAGATCTGAGGGCAAGATGTATGCGACTGTGCGTTTTTAATGCAGCTTTTTGGATTTCTAGCATTTGCGTCTTACAGATTCCGAAACGCGCAATAAATGGCTATAAGAGATAAGGAGCTTTTTAATATTTTTATTCCTCGGATTGAAGAGGCTATTTAATATTTAGCAGAATATTTGAGTTATATTTGAATAAGTTAATTTAAGTTGTTAAGTTTCCAGGCATGTTCAGATGATAATTTTGGAATTGACTATGCTTGTGAATGAATCATAACTAATGCATTTATTCATTCATCTTCATGACGGGAGACGAAGACACCATCATTTTGGCAAGAGGTTAGGTGGTACTGTCTCATGCCCCCCGCATATCTAGCATTAGGAGATAAGTAAAAAAAAAACTTTGTAATGTATTGCAGCCGTTGAGGCTTAGAACGCAATTACATAATTATTACATAACTTCAAATGCTCAAATTACTCTACAGCAGAATATAAGCTTATAAATGTACACATTACAAGTCACTTTACAGAAGTTTACAAACGTATAATGCGCAACACCCAAATACAGTAGTACAAAAAGTTAAACTTCTAGAAATTAATTGAGCCATGAGTCGTTTTGCTTCTCAATACCTATCTGCACTGTGGAACTGAAGCCATTAAATGTAGAACTCGTGTATGAATATTCTATGTCCGGGTTTTATCCAGAGTCTTAACGAGAACACATTGAAGAAATGAATACTGAACAGAAAATGCTTATATAAATAAATGAGCAAAGGCATTCGTGTCCGGTTACAGAAAAACGAAATAGTGCCACAGCTAAACCATTTGGCTCTTTGGATAATTATCTTTACGGTTGCATTACAGGCCAGGCCCTACTGGTACTCTCTCTATGACTGGCAAGAGAAAGGAACACTATCACCTGCTGCAGGTCAGTATACCGACCACATACTACATGTCTCGTCCATGAGATATTCGCAAGTCTTTTCTTCTACGTCTTAAACAAGCAGCTGAATCCTGAATCTTAATTAGTTGCATGTTGATTGATCTCTTAGTAAAAGTAATGTCCTTAAATTTCTGAGAGACAATCGTTCCTTCTACTGCAAGTAGATGTATGCACACACACATGCACACCTGTACTCCACTATGTGTCTCATTCACTGTGATTTTACACTGTTATAAGGACCCTCTTTTCACCCTCTTTTCTGCATAATGGCGTAATGGTTGGCAATGGTTAGCGCGTATTCGAGAGATCCAGGTTCCAGTCCCTGCGAGAGCATTGCTCATTTGTTATGCTTCCTGCCTCAAAAATACTTAGCATCCCTACAGTGGCGCTCAAACTAAAACTTGGTGAATGATGATTCTTCACAATTAGGATTTGGCAACTGAGTTCCCTATTTCCCAGTCGACCTTTAAAAGGGGAAGTATATAAGGTATTCTCTCTCTCCTTTCTGCAAATCTTCGTGGTGTAATTTTTAACGCACTCAGCGCGTTTTTGAGAGGTTCAAGCTCGAGTACCGGCGAGGGCATTCCTCATTTTTCATGTTTCGGGCTTCAAAAATACCTTACGTCTCTATACAGTTGTCAGGAACATTTAAGGAATCATGAATCACTCATGAATAATATTAACGCAATCATAATAATGCACACTTGTGCACATACTAATGCTGGCAAGAAACTAAAGGGCAGATATGGAGAGGATGATGACTTCGAAATAGGAGGTTTTACGATAATGAATTTCTTGTAAAGCCATAAAGTGAGTCGTCATCACCTAACAGAGAGGATTAAGGGATTTCAGATAATTAGACACCTATATCACTTCCACCAGTGATCGTTGCAATGAATACGACACAAATTACCAAAGGCAAAATGATCTTGAAGTGCTTGTTCGAAAGTAAGAGACTGCAGTAATGTTAGCACCAACTGCTGCAAGAATGATTTCTATAATGTTTCATATTCCTTTCTGATACGATCTATTTTATCCCAGCACCTTTCTTTACATCAAGACTATACAAGCTTATAATTGGACCTCATAATGTATTTTCTCCCTCCTATCCACATACATTTGGGGTGTAATTGGAAGCATACTCGAAGCGTATTCAAGAGGTCCAGGTTTGGAGCACCGGCGAGGGCACTGCATATTTTTTACGTCTCCTGCTTCAAAAAATAAGCCAACCTAACCAACAAATAGCTTCTTTTTTAGGTCCGATGCATTTCAAATCACATAATAAGTGTATTTTTTGGCAAAGCAGTTGCAACGGCAATAGTTTTTCGACAGTTGTCAATGTTAAACGCCAGGTACTTCAGGCTATACCAGACGAAGGCGTCTACTCATAATACATCAATAGACGCTGTCCACAAGGATAATGACCATTTCTTTGGCACCTCGTAACTGATTCTGCTGTCGAGCTCTTCAACGAAAACAACGACGTCGAAATACTTGCCTTCGCGGATTATTTCTTGCTCATAGCCAGAGGTCACAGCAGATGAGAGTATGTTAAAAGGGCGGAATATGCGCTGAATAGATTTGTAAACTGGGCAGGAGATCACAAACTCGCAATTTTAGAGGCTAAAACGCAGGAATTGCTGATACACTAATGAAGAAGCTACAATTGCATCCCAGGAATTAAAATAAGAGGGATTAGCATTAAAATCATTCAACACCTAAGATACCTAAGTGTAATTATAGAAAACAGACTCACCTGGCACCAGTACATTTTCTACATTAAACAAAGACTGCATAAAATATCAAATTCAATGCTCAGAACTACAGCAGCCCAATGGGAGTATCCTCGCAAATGCTTAAGATTTGGTACTCCGTAGTAGCAGAAAGAGTAGCATTACACGGGGCCTCCACATGGGGTCCGCATATGAACACGCATACAATAAATCAGCTTAGATCGACTCCAAGACCATTTTTACTAAACATTTGTCGGGAACACCGCACATCCATCACTAATGCCCTGAATGTGCTAGCTGTGCTGCCCCACTTTATCTCGTGATACAAAGAGAATGTGCAGTTGTTCGGACACAGAGATTATAATCAAACCCAAGACTCTGGAACTGTCGTTATTTTTACAACTATGAATTGAATATCATGTCAACATCGCGGCACTTAGCGGAATTTAACATTCAAGTTGAAATAAAACCTTCGGCAGCACTGGAAATGTTTTGTATACAGATGATTTCAAAAGAAAGCAAGGCACTGGCTGCGGTTTCTGTGAAATACTAGGGAACAATGTAATCAAGACCTGGTCATGAAGGCTAAGTCCCGACAACTCAGTCTTTCGAGCCGAGCTTGTTGCTCTTAGATCAACTATGAAATTCAGCATCCAAACAGAACAGCCTTAACAATATAAAGTGACTCAGCCTCCAGTCCATCCAGGATCAAGGACGCAGACTACTGCTTTCCTTAACGGAGAAGAGACCGAAACTCAAATGGGGTCATGCACATACAGAGGGTTTTGGTAACGAAAGAGGCGATAAAATAGGCTCTATAATTTCAGTTGTATGCCTATCGTCAAACCTGCAAATAATTAGTAATCTAATTTAGGTAAACCAATCAGGTGACTGAGCATGAGTGCCAACATTCCTTCAGATTCTGTTCGATAAGTACGTTGACAGCATTATGGAAGGCGATGGCACTTCTGGCAAAAATTTATTTTTTCAAATTCTGTCCACAAGAAGACATGTGCCTCATTTGTGGCAAAATCCTCTTAAATTTTCCTCTTTAGTGTCACTTTCTTTTTCACGAATAAAACAGAATATGATAGTCTATTTTACATTAAAATATGCCTAGATAAAAAAATAAACTGCTCATTCTTCTAATTTTAAAATAAAATTTATTACTTTTGTTAGACGACGCTGTGAATGTATCTGGATAGGATATTTTATATTAGAGAAGAAGAAACTATATTAACTTTCAAGTGGAGAATGATGTGGTTCACTGGGCTTTGTCTTTGGTAGATAGATACCTCAAAGAGTTTATAGAAAGTTCTGAGTCTGATATCGAGATGTTGAAAATTTAATTAATGTTTACTAGGGTTAAATGAAATAAAAATCTTATTGCTTTTAGTCATTTAACATTTTTGAGACTGAATCACTTTCAAACCATTTGGCAGTCGAACATAAGATGAACCTTCGAAATTCGTTTAAAATCATTTGTTAAAAAATGTCGTCTTGTGCACGAAAATATGAGGTAAATCATTAAATTGTGTTATACGATTAACATACCAACGTAAAAGAAATTTACATCACATGAATTTATAAAAAACTTGTGAATATTAACTGCTCCTGTCATATTAAAAATCGAATACTAAAAATGCGAAATATCATCCTTAAAAACAACTATTTCATTACAGTAAAAATTGCACGTTACTTAGTTTCATATTTTTATAGCTTATTTGCATGATATAGGCCCACAAGCGGTCGAGCGGGAAAGTCGCTGAACACTGGTTGTTTGACTTGAGTTCGATTCTAAGCAAATGGGCTGGTTGAATTGGCGTTTTCGTGGTTTCCCTGCGTGTAATGTTCATACGATCCATTTTTCTTTAAAACGTCCTCCACGAAGACATCTCCTCCCTCAGGTAGACAGTCTATGTATTCTGTTCCATTATCAAATAAACGAAATCAAACTTAACGTAATTTCATAAAATTTTAAGGTGTTCGGTACTAAGCTCTTAATACCTGAAATAATAGTTACCACGAATTAAAAAAAAAGTAGGTTTATTAGATGTTAAAAGTTTAAAATTATTAAAAACATGTACACGAAGTGCCGCCCTTGTAAAAATGTTCACATGAAGTAATGCTTTCTATAAAATAAAAATGAATATAGTATATTTTTTACTGCTCAAGTTACAAATTATCTCGAACGCACGCGTTTTCTTATTCCTGTAAAACTACTTTCTTTACTATAGTAGCTTTCTAAGGATGAAGCATTTGTTACAGGCGTCACATCGTTTAACACAACACAACATTTAAATATCTGAAAAGCGGAAAATAAAAGAACGCACAGAGAAATTTAGCTAATAGTAAACTTATTTTAAGTCAGTTTTTACTAAAAGTAGTACTTTAATACCTTTTTATTTTCCTTATAGTCAAAAAATGAGACTAAATTGGGAAAGCATTTCCTAAATGCATTTTCAATGACGTCGATTAATATTGAGCATGGTCTGTGTCTCATTAATTTTCGGTTTACATGCAAATTGTATGCTAGATATTAGCATAAGTTTATTTACAAGTTCTAGTGGGCTTTAATGCCATAAATCGTATATTTTAAGCAATTTAACCGAAGATTTATTGAATACTTTCATCGTAATGGTGCACTTAAATCGTCAGACTATTTGGCCGAAATATTAATAATGTCTTTAAAGCATCAGAGTCTTTAAAGCTAAAGTTCAGCTTCAGATTAATAGTACATTATAATGTTCGAATATTTTTGTTGGAAAATTAATCGCGTCGGAAGAATTTTATACCTTCTTTACATAACATTTATTAAATTTATTTATTCATCTAAATGTTGAACAGAATAATGTGAAGAAGAATTGCTTCAGAGAGATGATATTTTATGCCTGAAATATTCTTGACTTTTATTTGTATAAAAGATACCGAAACCGTATTATACTGCATTAATTTCCATAACGTATTTGAAGAAAAGTAATGTTTTAACAGGATTATGTTTATTGTTTGTTTTTAGTCCAAACAGGCAATTTGCCCAGACTATTAATTTCATTTTGGTATTTTGCGTTGGTTCACGATAAACGCCGGTTCACTTTTTGAATTGTTGTCACCAAATATTAGAGCCCTGCATTATATTGTTAAAGAAATTAAATAATGAAGAATCTGCATAAGTGTATATATATTTCTCGCATTGTGATAAAACAACGGTACCTAGAGCCATCCAATTTTAAATAACGTGCGTTTTCACCCGAATATGGTCCCTTGGAAGCCCAAATTTGGAATCTAGAATTTGTTTTATTATCTACCTCATATTTAGTAAAACTTTAATGAATTTATGATTAACAAACTCAACGATTTCAAAGAGAGAAATAGCAATACTGTACGAAAACAAAACATTTTCATCTCCAGCGCGCGAGACCGTGTATCGGAAATTATAAAGATATGCTCATTTTAAAATTATTTCGCGATATTGCTGTTGAACTGAATTTTATGGTTTAAGTGCGAAGAACATGATATTTAATAAATAAAGGTAACTCACAAAAAGTTAATAAAAGCCCCTTTGAGCTTAATGTAAAATCTGAAAGCTTTCAGATTTTATAATATATTATTTTAGGTTACATGTTAGTATGGTTTTTGGTCATTTCTGCTTCCTAAATATTTCTGTTTCATCTGTTTGAAGCTTGATATCTTATAAAATTCGATGGAAATTCCTACGGATTCAGTAAAAATTCAGAAGACAACAAAATATCGTAAACTCATCTGCAAATTATGCTTTAACACGTATCTAAAATTATTATATTTCAAACTACTAACTGAATTAAATAATCTGTTATTTAGTTGAATTTTGAGCATTTAATGGTGTTCTGAAACTCAAAACGTTCTCGAACAAAATTAATTTTCTATTTCATTGGCCTAAAAAACTTTTTTTTCTTTCGTGCACCTCTTAATGGGACTCAGTAATGGCCCTTTAACTTTTCATTTCACAAACTTCATCCATTACTACCTTGTAGTATTCCGCAATACAGCTTACCACTGTATTACTTTATTTCGAAAAATATAACGAAACAAAGATTTATTATTGTATTATTTATTTCAAATAAGTACAACGATAAGGCATATATTAATTCAAAATACAAGGTTATTAACCATAACTATTTTGAATATCAGTTCTTATAAACCGAAAATAGTAAAGTCTGATATTTACGCTATATGACTTCCCTAAATGGCTTATTAACTTATACACATTTTTTTCTGACCTCATTTCAACCTACTTCCTCGAATTATTCTAACTTAATTAACAAAACTTGCTTTGACACCAAAAATTTCAAATTTTGAAATTAAATATACCAGTGAAGTTTTGTAGTACGGGAGTCAAACTTCTTACAATTTTATTTCTTCATAATGAGTATAAAAATTTCACAGCTATAAGCATAGGAACCGAGAGCTAGCATTAGAAGTCAGATTTCGTTATTTGTCAAAAATTAATTTATTTTCAAATTTGATATTGCCAAAAGATGAAAAGTTTTGCCACTTAAAACAATCTGAAAATTGGAAGTATATTACTACGACCAGAGATTGTAAAAATAAAAGACAGGTAAAGAATTTTAAGTTGGGTAAGAATGTGGGTTATTTATATGGTATATCTCTCTCTATGTACTTTTGTTAATTCCGTTTGCAATAAAAAAGATGTAGAGTCATTAGGTTATTTCGAAGCAAGAGGCATGAAAAATGAGTAATGCCCTCGCCAGGACAAGAACCACGGACCTCTCGAATACGCGCCCAGCGTCCTGATTACTACACCACGAAAGCAGGTAAAGAAGGCGGGAGAAATACCTTGTCTACTCCCCCTTTTAAAAGGCGTCTTGGAATTAGGGTCCTTAAATTAGGTCGCCAAATTATGGTGGTGGAGAATCATCATCCCCCATCTTTTAGTTCAAGAGCCACTGTAGAGACATCAGATGGAAATTTTTGAAAGCAGGAGAGATAAAAAATAAGCAGTACCCTTGCCGGGACTCGAACCACGGACTTCTCGAATAAGCGCCGAGCCTGCTGACTACTAAACCACGAAGGCATGAGAAGAAGGCGGGAGAAATATCTTATATACTCCCACATTTAAAGGGTGACTGGGGATTAGGGAATCCGAACGCCAAATCCTGGTGATGAATAATCATCATCCATCACCTTTGTTTAGTTCGGGAGCCGCTGTAGAGCCACTTAGAATTTTTCGATGACAGGAAACTGAAGTTCGTGTTTCCAGTCCGTAGACTCGAACCACGAACCTCTCGAATGCGCTCCAAGTTTGCTGACCGCTACACCACGAAAGCATGCCTTTTAAAGAGTGGTACGTAAATAGATATTACAATATTTTCATATACAAAATTTCAACGTTCTACGTCTAATAGTTTTTGAGATGTGTACGTAAGTACGCACGTAAAAGACGTCACGATAAAAGTCTAGTTTGAATCCACTTTAAATGCATTTTAAAATCCAATTTGAAAAACATGAGCCCTTTATTATTTCTGTACGTACAGAAATCATGCAAAATCGTCAAAATGCATTCGGGGACGGTCGACTGCGATTACAGTATTTCCTTTACTTCGTACAAGGAAGTAAAAATGAGTGAACTGATGAGTTATTGACTATTCATTAGAACTATATTCGAACATTAAATATTCATAAAAAGCATTATGCCTCATATAATTCTAAATATATAATTGTTTTAAAGGGAACTAATATATAACTTTGCACGTACTAAATTAAAAATCAAAATTAAGACTCGGAAAGGTTCAATACATTGGTGTTGTTATGAGCATATACTTAACAGAAAAGACTACATTTTAATCTCTATTACTGTATATTCCAAAGTCATCAGGCATGTCCTTGTTTCTGCAGGAAAATTTATTCTTCGAGGATATATTTTTGTGACTTTTTAGGGTATGATTTGCTCTAGATGTGCATTGAGCAGCATGAATTGTTCAGCAATTGTATGGTTTCTATCGCTTTTACCGATATGAATATATCGGTAAAAGCGATATGATATAACTTGTCCCGTAGGACTCTTCAGTCGCAGACAAGATTTTCCATTAGGACCCTTAGATGTTTAGCAAAAATGTTTATTAAATTTTGCTTATAATTGGTATGTCTGCTTACTACCTTTCTAAACGACAAAAAGAGCAGCGAAAGTATCATATTTTCATTTGATTAAACTTCCGTCCTCTTTGTGCCGTTTTAGATAACTCTTATTTTACAGTCCCATTAATTTATTAAAGAGGAATGGGGTTATCCTGATCTCTTATGAATAAAATTCTATAATACAGTCATCGGAATATTTTCTTTTTTTAGTCTAAGAACCGTTGTTTGCAATATTTTCTTACTAATAGTAAACTCATCTCTTACCAGAATAATAACTTCATCCATATCTTGCTGGTTCTTTTGAAGTAATTGCCGCAGACACCAGATCAGGGCTTTCGTTCTCACTAGTTTTATTGTTTTGTGACAATCTACTTTTTAACCACTCATTCACTTTGACTTAATTATATCTAAAGCTTTTTAAGAACAAAAACTGTTCAAAAAAGAATTCCACGTTCAAAAATTTTTGTAATGAACTGTAAACAATGGTTTGGTTTAGTTTACTGAAATTACGGTAAAGAACACTAGTGCTACCTAGTATTATTCAATCCTTAATCAATAATAAAAATGTTGTTGCCTGCCAATCGTTTTGTATTACTCGCTTTGTCAAAGTGGGTGAAGAGGTAGCTGCATACTATAAGGAAGGAATATAGCAGTAATAAGTGGTTACGTAGGGTCTAATTACAACTAATTACACTCACGTTTGTGAAAATTGCAACAGCAAGAAGGAATCGTCATAATTGAATGCAATTTAATACACAGTTGAGTGGTAGTGGTACAAATAAATGATTAAATGTTCAAAGCAAACAAACAAACAAGAACAAGAGATCAGAATCAGTATTTTGTGTGGCCACCACGCGCCGCAATAAGTGCTGCTACACGACATGGCATGGAGTCAAACAAAGTTTGAATGTCTAACTGAGGAAGAGCATTCCATATCGTTTGTACGCGTACCCAAAGTTCGTCTGCAGACGCAACAGGACGAGGATCACGAGCAAGACGCCGACCAATGACATCCCACACATGTTCAATTGGCGACATATCCGGGGAACACGCAGGCCAAGGAAGAAGCTGTACCTGCTGCGCTGCAAAGAAGGATTTAACAATCCGAGCAGTATGAGGGCGGGCATTGTCCTGTTGAAATACAGCGCCTGGCAAGCTTTGAAGGAAGGGAACAGCTTCGGGCTGTAGAACTTCACGGATATACCGGTTGCTGTTCAGATTGCCCACAATTCGTAGCAATTGAGATCGTCTATGATATGCTATGGCGCCCCAGACCATAACTCCGGGTGTTCGTCCACTGTGGCGTTCGATAATGCACTCCGGAAGGTGGCGTTCACCGGCATAGCGTCTGACACGAATGCGGCCATCATGGTACCACAAATTAAAGCGGGATTCGTCAGAAAACACGACATGCTGCCAATCAGCACGCCAGTCTCTATGCTGATTGGCCCATTGTAGCCGCAGGCGGCGATGGTCGTGCGTTAGGGGGATCCTGTATAAAGGAGTCCGTGCGCGCAGTCCACACTGCAGCAGACGTCTACGAATTGATGAAGCACACAATGAAACACCTGTAGCTATTGACCACAGTGCTGCCAATTGTCTAGAGGAAGCTGTACGGTCCGTCCGCGCCATGCGGACCAGGTGTCTATCATCGCGAGCTGACGTCACATTTCGGGGTCCACTCCCGGATTTCCGAGTTGTCCGACACTCGTCCGTCCACTGCTTCCAAACGCGCATCACTGTGCTGCTGTTACGCTGCACACGAGAGGCTACTGCACGATACGACAATCCAGCTTCACGAAGGCCGATGATTCTCCCTCGTTCAAACTCTGTAAGTTGTTCAAATCTCGCTCTCTTTCGTCGACGAGGCATAAGTACAGATTGAGTTAACGTTTACCACTAGCAGATAACCACCGATAACCATACACGCCTCGCTACAGCCGTCTATTTGTTCGGATCCATCAGCCGTTCAGAGGGCGCTGCTCAGCATACGCATGCGCTACGGATTTGCAATTCTAATCATTTGCATATCATGCGCTACTTTGCATTTCCTGAAAATTTCAGCTCACTCGCGTAAGTCCTTCATGGTGTTGCAATTTTCACAAACGTGAGTGTACATTGCATTCATACGTATTTTGGTCACTGTGGTTACTTTAAATTCCTCGCAATTACTTTTTCTTTTATTCAATGAAAATTTAAACGTTCTAATTAAATAATAATTCATGAAATCGTTACCAATGTTACACTGATGACTACCGACTATTATATCCCGGATAACAAACAATTACCAAAATATCTTGCTTGACATCAAGCAAGATATTTCAAAGGATTATAATGTTCAACATATTATAAAGGATTATGTCAAGCAAGGTATTATAACTGATATTTGCTTCGCACTGAACACGTTAAGAGTATATCTTTTGTTAGGTAAAAGAGTATAAATAGCAAATATGAAATTCTTGTATGATTTGTAATGCTACGGATAAAAAAGTTTATTTTATACAAATTTTCAAAATAAAATTAGTTTAAAAATTACATTTCATTACAGTTTTCAGAAAAAGGGTCTTAATGCGTGTTATATCACCATAAGCCTTTCCCGTACTTAGTTCGGATTGGATTGAATTCCTTTACTTACATCATAGTATAAAAGCACAAAAACTTTCTGCTTCAGAGGAAATTTGATTTTGTGAAGAACTCTGTTGTGGAATTTGGCTCTCATTCATATTACACAAGGGAATATCTATGAAAATTCTCATGCAGCCAGTCAGCTGTTCTGGATTTCAACCCAAGTCGAACTTCCAGTGTTTAGCAATTTTATCACTTGGCTACTTGTGAGCATTTTTGTTGTTCAGATAAGTCGTTTCCGAAATTGGTGTACGTATCTGGGTTCACATAAATTTAGTTCCACTACCTAAGATTTCTTATATTTTTCGTTTATATTTTCATCTTTAACCGGACACATGGATTTAAAAATCCATGATGGCTTGTTTTAAAGTTCCAGAGAAACGAAAATTGTACTTTCGCAAGTCATAAAATATGTACCATTTAACTGTAATTCAGAAGCTGCTTTGAAATATATTTATTTATTTCATAGATGTGGCAATCAGTACTTTATCTGATTCACCTAAATGCCATTAGATATATAAGACTACGATCTGCTAGGCCTAAGAGCCTGTGAGCTTCAGTACTGGGCATCAAATTCGCCAAGGATTGACGATGAATTAGAAAGGTGGCAAGAATTTTAATGTTATTGTGTAAAAGAAATTGCAAGCAACTTTATTAATATCACAAGTACTCAAGCAGAAGTGTCCTGCCACCGCTAGACGAGTTCAGAGTTTGATCTAAAGTTGTCCTGAACTTTATGCAACATTTTGATCTCTTCTTCAATACTCGCAATAATTGTTGTTGTCATATATGGATATTAGTTGCATACTCTTCTAGTGTATTTTGAATGAAATTACGAATTAGCGATACTCGTAATTTTAATTGTTAGAAAACAAGGACATAAATATTTTATATCATTGTAAATTTAAACAGGAAGATAGAATTGAATATTACTATCAAATTTAGTTATGAAAAATGGTGCTAGAACATATTAAGTTTTAGCCCGCACTAGGGTCATACTTTGAGAGCTTTCAGTTTATTCACAACTAGAAATATATCCTTACTTTAAGAACTTATATTATAATTACTGACAGAATATACTTTGAAACCAGAGTAGATTTGAAAGTCTCTAAGAAACCACAAAGCATTTTCTAATTTGTATGAAAATCTTATCTTGAAAGATTTGTGACCTTTTCTCTTATGTTATATCGTATTATGATATAATTTATCTCTTATGGTATACCATATTTTCTCTTATGCGCCGTCCAGACGGAAAAATGGTTAGTGACTTTGATTTTCTTATTGAAGAGTCGGGTTCGAATCCCGGAGGAGGCATGGATGTAACTACTTTTTCTGTTCATAGGAGGTAACTGTGGCCTACCTGTTACGGGCCTCCATAATAAAGTAACCACTTAGTAGTGGCGAACGCCTATAAACGGCTACAGCCTGCCATTGAAACAAGAAATAATTTCTTTATACTATATCAATTAGCTAAATGTTAATAATAAATACTCATTTTGATAAAATGAATCTAAAAATATAGCATTATTTGCTCCCTAATTGTATAGAAATGTACCATCACTCTCTTTCTTCTGAGATATAAATAGATTCGATATGATAAAATTCTTTATATGGAAGGTAAATTGTTACAAACACATGTCATATGTTTCGCCAAACATTTAATTTCACATTTACTAAAGAAAGGAATCGAAAGCATGTATGAAATTCTCATGTAAGTTTAACCTTGGTTCTCCCGGTCGCCGAAGTGTGTTCCAATGCCTTGACATACGGAATCCCCGAAACTAAATTTTCTTTTCCCTTCGGCTGTAGAACGTGATGTGGAACCCAAAAAACATAAAGATACTTTTTCCCTGTTACTTATATTTATTTATATACGTGAACACGATAGGTAAGTTATACACAGGTTGAATCGATGTCCAGCTTACTGAAGTCACGAACCCAAGCGAGGTTTAAGCTTCAAATCCACCTCTCCGCCATTCTGTTCTGAGAAATATCTTTAGTTCTTCGAATGGCATTTTATTCGCCTTCATCTTTCATGGAGACTTTTTTTTTCCTTCTGGAAGACCACCAGGCCGCAATTCTCCAAGCGCACCAGCTGCATGGTCGATTGTTGGCTATTCTGGACCTGGTGGTGGTTGTTTCCATCTGGTACAAAATGGTTCGATATCGTTTTGGTGTTCGTTCCTTTTCTTTTTTTTATCTTCCCATTCTTTCCTGTTTCTTTGTAGTTATCGTTTTTTGTATTCTATTATATTTTATACTATTTCTTTTAAATATGTGATATGCTATGCATTTTCTTCCTGGTTTGTAGGAATATTAAAATTATAGGAACTGTATCATTTTCCGATTGAAAGTATAAACATTCATCTGATTAATTTAGGAATGCTTATTATGTATTATAAATTTACCAGATTTTTCAGTTATAGGTAATTTGGTAAATATGTCAAACCAGGTATAAAGCTCCTTCTAAGTGACGTAGCAACTGAAAATACCGGCGGACGAGTCTACTTTATAAAATTTGTTGTCAAATCATCCTTATCATTTAATAAATGTTATTTATATTCAAGGGATAAATGCAAGTTACTTACTAATTTAATAATTACTATTTACTAATTTAATAATTTTTGATGGAAAATGGCTTCATTGGGAATACTGTACCTCATATTTAGGTTTGGTAACTAAAAAAAGGACAATTCTTAATCTGGATTTGAGAAACAAATGCATGAGAAGCTTCTGTAGAGACATTAGGATTTCTGACACTGACAGAAGGGAAATTGAGCAATGTCTCCGCTTATATTCGAACCTCGGACCTCTCGAATACGCGCTGATTGTGCTGGCCATTGCACTACGAAGGCATGCTAAGAAGACGGGAGAGAAACCTTATATACTTCCCCTTTTAAAGGGCGACTGGGGATTAGGGGATCCAATCGCCAAATCCTGGTGGTGGAGAATCATCATCCACCACCTTTTTTAGTTCAGGCACCACTTCAGTGACATTAGGCCTTTTGATGCTGAGAGACGTGAAAAATGAGCAATGCCCTTGCCGGGACTCGAACCTGGGATCTCACGAATACGCGCCGAGTGTTTTGGCCATTACAACACGAATACGTGTTACGAAGGCGGGAGAAATAGCTTTTACTTCTATTTGTATGAGATAGATATTGTAAATAATAAATTAATTAGTGTCAAACAGTGTTTCTTTTGTTTAGCAGCTTCAGCAACTTATATACCTCTCTATCTTTTGGTCTATGTACCTATTTAACTATTTATTTTTATTCAGTCTGGTCATAAAAATGTGAAGCTAATTGTCTGCCTAGTTATCTTTCTGTGTAATTATGCATCCGTACTACGATGAAGACACAGTTAAAAGAACCGAGATATGGAGGACTAGACCACAACAGGTACATTTGAAATTTACCGGCAGTTTTTTTTTTCTTTCCAAAAATTTATTGAAAATATAAGAGAAAATGATATTAAAGTAGATATATTGTTGAAAATTTGTGAGGTACTACAAACGTATATGACACTAAATTATACTTTACTATAGCATGAAATTTAAGGGATGTGGGGTAATCCTTATACACGGATTTGGCGAATTTTGGCAACATCATGATAAGCAGTAAACGCGTCATTTTGGTTTTGGCGACATTTTTCAAAATTGCGCCTAGGCTGTGCCGTATAATAGGATTTTACCAAGAGCGTAGTTCATAAATTTAAAAAACTCCTCGCATTTGCAGGAACCCGATTATTCAGATATGCTGTAATTGAGAGGCTGCTTAAAGGAGAATGTAATACACAGCACAGAAAATGCTATAGATGTTGCATTTTAGTCAGGGTTTACTTTATTAATTTTCTTCCTGTGTAAACAAATTGCATCAACAACGTTTCCCAAAGCCACTTCATATCATATTTTCTGTGTCCTTATTTAAACTTATATTTTGTAGTTTGAAGGTTTGTCAGGCAAGACAAAATAAAGAACTCCCATATACTTAGTTTCAAAACAATTTAAGTCACATGCACTTCTACAGTTGTTCTTTTAATGTTTCTCACCAGTATTTGTAATTAATTTAATTTATAGTGCATCCAGAAGATGATTATTATGAACAACTACGCAACTGACAAAGATGTTTTCAGTCCCATGCACGATGAAACATCTCATGGCAATAACTCTTAAAAAACGACTACCTCTTAAAATAAAGCAGTAATTTTAGGAGCATGCAAATGAACATCAGTACCGACCATTATAGCAGAAGATTAAATCTGACTGTCTTTTAGAATTACGCTATGTTTAAATTTAATATGCTGCGTATAACGTATTGTTTCCGCACTTTAATTTGCAGTAATCTAGAACTCCTTTAAATTCAGATACGAGTTTTAAAAAGTAGTTTAAAGTAGATTAAATGTTAATTTAATGAGTTTAAAGGAAACAAAATTAAGCATAATACCAACATTATGTGCTGCAATTTATGACTAAAATTCAACACATCAAATGCTTCAGTTTATTTCAGGATTTTGAAAATGCAACAATAGAAATATTCACAGTCACAACAAAAAAGTTTAATAACGTCCAAAATCGACTGCAAATTATTTAATTTTAAGCTTTAAGCATAAATTTTAGGAATTATCGTAAACCTCACAGAAGTTAGCTCGAAACACAATAGCTAGTTCACGAAAGCGACAGTGTTCATAATTTTTATCCAACTTTCTCTCTAAATTACACATTACCTCGCTGTTTTAAATCCATTTAACTCATATATTGGCAAAATTAATGGAAGAAGTAGAACTTACAAATAATAATTAACAGGAAAATAACAGCTTAATTAAAATAAACCATACAAATTTATTTTGATAACCATCTCCACAGAGAACCAAAAACTTTGGAAATGTGGTTATATATTTTAGATGTCACGGCATTATGTATCTCGGCACAAAATACAAATTTTAATTTGGTTCAATTTTTATGTATATTATAATGCAAGTAATATAAATAATTTTCCCAAAGAAAAATGATTTAAAAATACTGTTGCGTGCTTACGGATTCGCAGTAGCTTGAATGAACACAGGTCCGACAATACTTTAATAAAATTTATTTTTATCAAAAGAAACACTTCAAAGTTCCGGAATTTTCCACAAAAATCCCAGTATTTTTGTTCATAGTATAAAAGAGATGAATCAGTAGTTACATTTTAAACTACCAAGAACGTTAAAGACAACGCAACGCAAATCGCTTCTGAAGAGAAAGATAAGGGAGGTATCTGAGTTCACGGTAAATTAACAACTCGCAGTAACAATAACCAAACAACTGAGAACAGATACTCTTTCTCCTGCTTTTATAGTTTTCAACTGCCCACTGAGATTTTTCTAGTGTTTTCTGATTCTCGAAATTACTGGAAAGCAATATGACGGTTGAATTACGGTTGCAGCTCATATAGTGATCAATAACATTCATACAATTATAATACCTATTACGTTGATACCGGGGCCGGAACAAAATGTCGCCAAATGGTCGTAAAGTTTGGCGAGTTTCGGCAATGTCTTGCAAAAATTTGGGGACAAACTAAGTCGCCCAAACCGCTGTCAGCTTGGTTGCTTGTGTATTCTTACTTTTCCCGTTTTAGTTTCTGTCGTAAGACTTTTCACGTTACATTATACAGCGAAATACAATAATTCCACATATAATTCTGCTATAATCATGTATATGTCTATTTATCTATCTGAAATTCGTAACAATATTAATTACATCATATGGGGAAACATAAATTAGATACTAATAGGTCTTTCATAATTTGTCATGTTTAGCACATATAGAAGAGGTATCAGTCAGACACTTCCAGAAAAGCAATAATTTAAATAAGATTCTCACAACTTCCTCCATCAAAGCAAAGTTCTCCCTTAGGTAATCTTCGTATGCTTTATCATACTTTAAGTAATCTAATGTTAAACCGAATAACATGCGGCCTCCTTGCCGCATGTTATTCGGTTTGCTCTCACCAAGTTGATGGTTCAGTGAAGAAACATGCTTTCATTTTCAGTTCGTTTCAACTAAATTAAAATATATTTAAACGTCATAAATTAATTCATCAGGTTAGTTTTTTCAATAAACAAGAAACTAAACAGAAAGAAACTGTTAAAAAAGTTCTGTATATAGTTGTGCGAATTGAAAACAATGTATTTACTTTAAAGAAGACCGTTAAGCAAAGTTTTCGGTATGCGTTATTCTGCAGAAATTTATTTCCCGCACGTTTTCCTGTAAATTAGAAATTCAGAGTAACAACCTCATGAAAACGTGTCTGAAAATAACGCATTTTGTTTCTGTTTGAACTTACGTTGGCGATTTCAGATCTAGATTACAAACAACTAAATTTCTGTCATTCACACCAGTTTACTTCTGAAGCCGATCAAAGGATGTCGCAGGTGTAAAAGACTTTGATCGCTTTCTGCTCGAGTAGTACGATTGCTTCATTTCTAAGCCTTTTCTGTCTCATTCGTAACAGTCGTTACACTCAACACTCTTACTGTACCACTATACCAAACACTGCAGCTATTTGCCGAATCCTCTTTGCAATCAATGTAATGATCTGCGGGTGGCGACCTCAAAAAATTAGATCTCTTTCCGAAGCTTATTGGTAATAAATAAGGGAATTCTGAGTTCTTTTTCTTTTATCTTCTTAAAGAACTTTGAATCATGTTCACAGAAATTCAGCATGTCCAATTTTATTCTGAAATTACTATATGAAAACCTATTTACTGTTTAAGAGAAATTTAATGATACAAAACTGCATTTTATTACAAGAAATGACAATTTCATTCCTGAAATGCGTTTTTAAGAAATAAAGAACAACCTAGATAAGAATGAGATAAGCATGAAAGTTTTTAAAGTTAAACTATTATTCATTACAAAACAAAACATGCAGCATAATATTACTCAATTACTTCTTTCTAGATTAACTTTTACACCTCCCCTGCTGCCTAAGTTCCTTTTTTCCCTATCTTACGAGGATTTGTTCTCACTTCCTTCATCCACGATAGCATTGTTTCATTTAGTAACTAAAATTAAAAGTTGAAGATAAACTTGTGTTATACGTGAGGTTTATTATTATTATTATTATTATTATTATTATCTTTATTGATGTAATTTACTTTAATATGCTCTTAAGTAATGCAATAATTCTGACATGAAGTACGTTGATAGGAATTATTCGAAAGAAAATGAGTATAAACATAAAATGAATGTTCAAAGATAAAACTTAAGTTATTTAATACAACAACGCATGAAATATTTTCTTGGTGGACATTCTGTACAAACCTGGCTCGTATTCACACTACACATGTGAAGATCCCCTAAAACCATCCATGCAGCTAGCCCATTTTCCCGGGTTCGGCCATTGATCCCGCTACAATGCTTAGTGCCCCTTAAATCACAACAAATCCATAAATTACGAATTATCGAGAAGCTTCGACGCATTTCTGAATAGCATTAATTTCTTTCAAATTTTGAGACAGTGTTGTTTTCTCCATTTTTTAATTATTATTATTATTTAGGAGATATAGTCTGGATAACTTATTTTAAATTCAAATTTCGTCTTTAATTTTGTAAACAATTAATTTTTACATCTTCAAATTTGACCATTCTCATGAATAGAAATATTCAGCTTCTTGAATAACTTTTGTTTAACCATTTTTATAATTTGTTCTTTTTCGAACTCCTTTTTTGAAAGCTTTGCTGATACGAAACTGCCCACGTCGTTCCTTCAGTTACAAAACTCAATAAATCGTTTTCCTTTTTTATATTTGATTACAGTCATAATGTTAAAGCACTGTAATTTTGATTATTTTGTCATAATAATTTAAGTGTTCTTATTTTTTCGTTAATCAAGTGCCATTTTATAAACTATTACAGCAATTAACTGAAACTGCAATTGATTTGAAGTCAAATGAATCTTTGCTGCCATGGCAACTTGAAAGATTGGTAAATCTCTCTTATTTGATCATAAGTAATCAATGACGTTATTGCTTTCTTAATCTGGGCGCTTTTTACGTATATGGATATTTTTCCCATTGTAGTTTTCCCATGTCTATCGTTGTGAGTATCAAAATATCCTGATTTAGACAGCTTTTCCTATTTCAGGGGTAAGCCTGAAATGATTTTAGGAGTGCTCTAAAGGATATTCTTGACATTCTGTTGAATATTTGCTGCAGTAAAAAATCTTTATTCCTTCAGCACAGATTTTACTTTTGAAAATGGCAGAAATTACTGGGAAATAATTCAGTTGAATAAGCAGAATGTTATGATTAAGGACTTTAATAATTTTTGGTCACAAAGATCTTTCTTAAGAAATGGGTTGCGATTGTGCATGTGGGGCACAAACTTCAAGAAAAGCATTTCATTCGGTTCATTTTAACTGGTAAAATGATTTCTCTCGTTGTTTATAACTCCGCAGCTATTAAATTCACGCTTAATAATATCCGTGACAGTATTTCATCCCACACTGTATTACAATTAAAATCCACTCATTATTATTCTCAATTAATTGTTTCTGAGCGATTATCCGTCATATTTCTATCACATCATTGCATAAAACTGGCATTTTCAATGTACGATTGCAAATTTTTGTAAATAATCACATTTATTTGTTTGCCGTTTACGTTTTATATATTTTTATTGGTGGCACGTACAGTGTTTTTGTCTATGTGTTTAGTACACTTTATATAATAATTACGTTATGTAATGATTTTATCGTGCATTTTTGCTTAATCGAAACTGTGGCTATTTATTATACTGTATGTGTTTACGTTGGGCACTATGTTCCAGACTTTGCATTTGTGAATCGAGCCTCATTTGCGATATTGTGAAAGCTAATTTAGAATTAGAGATGTGAGCAAAAGCTTTCTGTCGGCCTTTTGAGATATACATTTTGCAAGCTTCTGATAAACGCTGTATTGAAATCTAAGAGTGATCATTTTCGAATCTTCTAGACGCGCTTAAACCGTGTGCATATCGGCTGCATTGGAGCCTCAAGTCAACCAGTTTGGAAGCGGAAGAATATATTCATCTTTACTATTTTAGACTTTATGAGTAATATTGATGAACGATGATATTCCTCGAGTGTTACGGAGAATACTTTCACTTTTATAGCTGAAATATGCTTTACACTACAACATGAAATGCTACTTATTTCAATTTAGTGTTTTTCTTTCTGGTACAGGCATTAAGGAAATACCTACGCCACAATAGTTTTTAAAACAATTCTATAGCTTTAGTAATGTCCTCTTTAATTTTCCTCAACATTTATTTCTTTAACCTTTAGTCACACATTTTTAATCTAAACAGCACACAAGATAGGTATTGCTGAAAATTACCTAACTCCTGACCCTATCAGCTTGAAATACATATGTGTGTTAATTAAGCTAGTTTCAAACACGAATATTGATTGAATTTCTTTAAAATCATGTCAGGAGATACATTACGCATCAATGCCGTGATTGAATCTTTCATATCTTGTACAAGTATTTAGTGTTAGGTAAAATAAATTATAAAGGTAATTAAGAAATAACTAGAGTTGGGTATAAATATTATTGATATTGTATAACTATTGCTAAAATGTTTAATATTATATTCTTTAAAATTTTTAATCTGGAAATTTAACCCAATACAATTTTCCATGTTAAAATTACAAATAACGAATGTGTATTCTCATATCACGTATTTTTCGAAATATCAGAAAAGAATTTAATCCTAAACTGTGCTTCGTAATTCCATTCAATACCTGTAAGGCTCTTCGACTCTAAGCTATACGTTCTGATTTCGAGAAAAGTCACGTAAGTTTTGGAAGAAAACACGTCAACCATAAAGCATGGCAGAAAAAAGATATAAAATAAATCTGTTTCATCTGTGAAGAAAAATAAATTTTTTTATCTTTCCGTCCTACTTAAGAAAATATTGATAGAAGTAAACATATAAAAACATCAGTGTGTTGCTAAAATAAATAAAAATGGTGACAAATATTATTCTAGGGAAACTTCTTACTGTAATAAACATTTAAACATTTCGGATTATTCATATTTTTAATATATAATTAAAATTTTAGTATTTGATTTTCTCAAAAAACGTTTATTAGATTATTTTATGATGCTGCCAAATTAAAATTTAAACGACCTGAACTCAAAATTATAATCTTCACTTTGAAAATATCGAAACGTGTTACTGTTTTCGGACAGCTATAAAATCTAGTCAGTTAGAAAAAAGGATTGTAAACACTGCATCATATTATAACCGAATTTAACGAAATGAAAGTTAGATACGACTACTTCTGTTGTTATCGTAATGCATCCAGTCGTTAAAAAATGTTTTTAGTGAACTTGTAACATAATCTAGTATTTTTGAATGATAATAGAATTTCACTGACTTTTAATGGCTAGAGTTAATGAAACTAAATTCTCTGCTATTCGTTTATAAATATGACTAGCGCGTTGCAAGATATCTCAGCAACTTTTCAGGCATCAGAAAGGTTAACAGGGTAGTATCTGTTACACTTTTCCTTTTGCATAGCGTAATTTGGGCATCATTATATTGTAGTACGATTTTTGCTAATCGTCAGTGATTTAATTCAGTAATTGAGGAATGATATCTATGAATAATTGATGTTGTACAAATTTCAATTCTTTTCTCGTTCTCAAACTTTGTTGAAGTAGACACAGGTTGAATCTTGACCATAACCTCTATAGTACTGTAGGTGATTCAAATATTGCTGTACCTTGCTCCTTCCGCAACTAATTGTTAAACTTCCGGAACGATTTAGAATCTCAAGTGAGAGTATCTTTTAAGGCGGTTTAAGGATCTTCCACCCTTCTCATCCTACCCCAGTTTTTAAAAAAGATTCTGGCTTGCTGTGTATTTTGAGTGCTTTTTTGCTGCACAGAAGCTATATACTTATAAATATCCATGGCTTCTCCGGGATTCGTACCCAGGGCCTTCTATGCAGCAGTCAGCGTCAGTAATTACCGCTTGAGCGGTTCTTAAAGTAGGTAATGGGGCGTTTCTTTAATTGAAAGGTTAGAAAAATAGCACACTATTTTCAAATGGAATTTTTTCAGACTATTCATATTTAATCTGCTGCCAGAGGGCTGCATGTTGCCCAGAGAGCTTATCTTTCCAGCCCAATCTCGGTAGTGACATAGAAGATGAAAATGAAATTATTCTGCAGAACGTCCAATCATTTGTTTTTGAAGAGAAAGTAAGTATTCATTACAAAAACATATAAATGCCAATATTGAATACTTTTCAAAATATAAACAATCTAAAGAAATTGGTATTCAGATTCTTCAAAAAACTATGAAATAAATCCAAACTGATTAGCAGACTTAAACAAGTAATTTAAGAGCAGATTTCTAGACGCAAGAAATATTAAGAACTGTTGGTAATTTGTAGGAAATCATTTCAATGTAAGAACAACACTTATTACTAAACTATCTGCTTTGGGATACGATTATGTAATATAGTAATTTGACGAATATAATATAATTTCGCTTAGCTCTAAAAAAATGATAATTTGGATGTTATTTTCTAAGAAAGTGAGAAGAGGTGAAGTATGCTGAATTTTGGAAGTTAAAGCCCAAAATATAAAAGGTTCTACAAAATTATACATAAAGTTTTCTTTCATCAAGATACCTTCATGAGTCATCCTATTCTAAACCAAATTTACGAAGGGCTTATATATATATCAACTGACGAATTTCAGCTTGATGATGAATCAAGAATAGTATGTAACGGAGAATTTGTCCCGATGTCAAAAATCACATTAATTTTTACATGAACATTTGGATATGCTAAGAATTAAGTTTTATTATTTATATTATTAAATGATTAAATATTTTATACTATTTACATTATAGCATTATTTTTGCTGTGCGATTATACAGGCGACTTGAGTAATTTGTTAAATACATATATACTGCCGAAAATGAAAAATATTGAGTATGAAGATTTTAAGCTGTCTGGAATGTAATGTCACTTACAGTAAAGGTTCTGACATTATTCAAGAATATTGTTGTTAAACTGCAAAATGAAAAGTTTCTGTAAATATAAAATATATTGTAAAAATAACAAGAATTAATGAAAAGATTTCATACATTACACTTATGTTTTAGCAACTGAAAGTCTATTTTCAGTAAGGACCATAAATAGGAACAGGTAAAAATCGATAGCAACTAACTTGATAAATGGATTTCTAACAAAAGTATAAAATTCATTCTTCAGCTTCAGACTTTTCATTTTCCTAATAGTAAATTAAGATGAGAAAAACCAGCTAAAATTAATGACTAAACACTTCAAGAAACATGCTTTGCTTTCTAGCAAGAAACACCTGTATACATTCAACTGGTATTGCTGGGTTCGTGAGATTCTTGGATTTTCAATAATTGGTAATAAGGCCTGATGAAGAATAAAACTCAACTTATTCGGAAGTAAGCACTATTACATACTACATTTCCAAAGACACGTTTACACTCCTCGGAAAACTATGAAAAACGCGCTGAAACAATCAGCAACGCAGCCTCCAGGCTATAATTTAGACGAGAGCTTCACGGCAAAGCACTAAAGTGCAGTTCCGACTCTGTTGATTGCTCCGAAGCTAATCTCTCAACTCAAGACACTACTTTTTCCCTGTACAGGAAGGGTATAAATAGCTTTAACCTACCTTGGCGAATATTTCCACAGAAAATCGTAGAAATGTGTTCTAGAATGTTCTCGCTCTGTCAATGACAGATCGCCGATTTTGTCGCTAAATATCGCCCAATGGTAACCTTGCCTTTACCTGCCACTTTCTGGCAAACCTAAGACCACCGTTGACTCACTCTGCTCAGCCGGCAGACTTCTTTCTCCTCTACTCTGGAGGAGTTTCGTTTCCGACCTGCTTTGCGGGGAAGCTATCTCACCGCACAGCCACTGGGCATTTCGCTACAATATAAACTACCCGACATTGAAAATGCAACACCAAGAAAGAGTAGCCCGAAAATTACGCAAATTTCAGGGTAGACGCACATCACGACTTATGCGAATGATGTGAAATGCGAAGTTCTGCAGCATATTTTGAAGAATATGTAAGGGAAGAAACCTGCAGAATGTTCAATTTTCGTGCCATTATTTCTACTAGAGAAAGCATCGTAGAAAACTTGTTCTTGTGTCGAGGACGCGTGCAATAGCAAAGAATGCCAGTGTCAATGGATGCAGTTCCACGAACAGACGATTTACAAGGGGCATGATGATCGGACTGCGAAGGTCAGGTTGGTCCATACGGCAAATCTCAGCTGACACACACCTGGACGCGTCACACCGGCTGTGGCGACGAAGGAAATATGGCAAGTTCGAGGAGTGCCGGTGCAGCCAGAGTGACGTCAGCACGCGTGGATCGACGCATCCGTCGAGAAGCGGTAGTTCACCCGCATGCCACTTCTACCTCCATTCTGTAGGATGTTCAAGACACCCTACATCCATATCGATCAGACCCATTTGCCGTAGATTGGTGCCAGTGGATTGCACTCTTAGTGTCCGTTAAGAAGACTGCCATTGACCACACATCATAGAGGCTAACGTCTGCAATGGTGTTGGGTTCGAATGATGTAGATGACAGAATGCCACAGGGTCGTGTTCTCAGATGTGTCATGCTTTTGCTTCTCCAAAGATAGTCGTCACGGGCGAGTGCGCGTTGTTGTGGAGGCAGGCCCAATCCGGCAGCAACTGCGGAACGGGACACTGCAGCATCACGGTTTGGATAACAATTGCGTACGTTTCCAGGTCACCTCTAGTTCTTATTCAGGGCACTTTGACGGCCCAAGGATACGTGCTGCAGTCGGTGACACTCCCCTACCTTCAAGAAGAGCTCAATGCCCTTCATCCGCAGAATAACGACAAATCACACTCTGCTCGCATCAACCAACGTACTCTGCAAGGTGTACAGATGCTTCCCTGGCCCCGGTTCCTTTGGTCTCTCACCTATCGAACATATTTGGGATGTGATTGAACGCCATTTGCAGACTCTGCCATTGCCACGTTCAGAAGAGGAACTGTGGCAAATAGTTGACAGGGAATGGAGAGCCATTCCTCAGGACGCCGTCCATAGTTTCATTGGGTCTGTACCTAGACGCGTTGCTTCGTGTATCGCCGTGCAAGATGCTCAACCTACTGATAAGACGCTGTTCTCGCTTTGTATTATGCATATCGTTTCGAAATAAAGATTACTTATTATTCTTTACTTTCTCTCTCTCTGTTCGCGGAGTTTCATCACTTTTTGGTCATTCCTTCTTGGCGTTGCATTTTCAGTGCCGGGTAGTGTATTAGATAACTGAAAAATTAGTTTTAAAAGTTCGTTTGTTTTAGTGTTGCAATCTTTAGGACATATTAGGATATTGATATCTTCTAGTGGTACTTAGCTCATTGTAAAAGTTCTAAATTGGTTCATGAAAAACAAACATCAAAAGAAAAATTTTAAACTCTCATAATTAATTATAATCATCTATGAAAGCTTGAATTTCAGCTACCAGTCATCAAAACGAGAGTCTCATTTGTAAATTTGAAAGCTTTAGGACGTATTAATTGCAATTTTAAAAATTTTATTACGTTATTTAAACCGTTAAAATTTATTTAAAATTACATGATAAGTTTGGAGTTGCAATTAATATACTCATGCTAAGTGCTATGGTACAAATGGGACTTCCGTTTTGACGACTGGTAAATGCAATTCATGCTGTCATAGATTATTATAACGTGGAGAATTTAAAATTTTGTTTTGAAATTTGTCATGTGGAAGTTAATTTGGGTTTTTTAAAGTATTTTGAAATCCATTTGAAGACCGTAATATCTTCAAATACTCTAAAGATGGTAATACTTGACTTAACAAAAATTTAGTACTTCTACATTTAGTGCTATTTTCTTGTATAGATTAGTACAAAATATTTCTAGAGGATGCTCAGCCTCGTTAAGGTCCCATTACATGGACATATCTTAAAAGAATTCAATTATTTAATTCAAGTTCTAATGATTATAATTTAATTTACCCAAACCAGGCGAAATCGGCTGTTATGGAACGCCAGTATAGCACATTTTCCTGTCCTATTTTATTTGCTCACGTAAGGGATATCCAAAGCAAATTAAATTAAATTTAAAATTGCTTTATAAATAATTGAGGTTTGGAACACTATATCGTGTAGGTACCCAATAAGAGCCTTGTGTGTCTGTAAAATGATATTCTTCATTTACAGAATAATACATTTTGCATAATCGAGCAGAGCTTGTGATACATTTTTCAATGCTTGTAAAAAATGTTTTCAAACGAATTTTAACGAAATGAAACGAAAATTTAAATCTAACATTTTAATAAGTAAGAAAAAATTAAAAACCAAATTTATATTAAAAACTATCTTTCAAAATGTCATTAAGATGCAGGATTTAGTGATGATCAAAATATCTGTCAGCTTGGCATATATATCGAGGTTGTAGTCATGCCATTTCAATTTATATAAATGCCTATCTGTAGCAATAAACGAGTTTTAAAATGCCTTTGATAAGTGAAACAGTTAAAGATTTAGAGCTTATAAAATGAAATCACTACCTAACTGGCTTCATCTAAAACACAGCTGGCTTGCCAGCTACTTCTCAGCTCTCTTTTTCAATCCCCAGCACAGACATACTCAACTTATCTCATTACATTTATGGCTGCCAACTCGTCAATCCTATTTCCCGCTTTAAGAGAAAATACTTGATAGAATTTCGTAATTTTTTTCCTTCCAAATTCTTTCCTACCGCTGTCCTAGGGGGATCACAATTTCTTGCTTGTGTCCAATACCCCGAGTTGGATTTTCCAACAGGCAATAAAAAAGAATTAACTATAAAAGAAGAGGGAAGAAATTTTGAGCCTTCTTGTTCTTGTCTTCTTGTGAAAAGGATTCTTAGAGACCAACACTGTAAGCCTTTTACATAAATCCGCTTCCAAACTTTCGGAAAGTTTTTGAGATTTATTAAATGCGATTGCTATGTGTGCAATGGACAGAAGATGGTCAGTTTTCTCCTAATTGCTCCATTCTGTACCAGTGACCGATGTGTATGTATTTTTCTTACAAATCGAAAACGAAATTTACGGTATGTGAAGAGTTTTTGTTTTAGTTTCTTTCATTTGCAGGATAGAATTTCAGGATATAAAACCATCAAGAACTTTACAGAGAAGTATATATATGCCATTAGGTTTTGAAAAGTGATATGTCTTTTTATTTGCTATTTCGTCCATGAGATTTGTTTGGAAAGAAAGAAAACTTTCCGTAAGAAAGAAAAAACGAAATTTTTGTTTATGAGAAATGCCCAAAATAATAGCAATTTTTTGTTAAAATGGCGTCTTAAAATTAACGGATGGAAGATCCTAGTCTTTGTGCCCTGTACCACTTACTCTGCTGATTTTATGGTTTATTGCATTTAATTCATTTATTTGCTATTTTTATGACATATTTCATTGTTAGCGCAAAACGGATATCAATCCTCAAACACGATTTTGCGTTGTTTTACTTTTCATTTAAGTCTGTTGCCATTCGTAAAATGTAAAATATTTATTTTTCCAATATAATCTGTCTGTTATTGGTTAACAAACTAAGTTATTTAAAAACAATAGATGCAGTTCTTAAGAATATTACTTTTTAAGAATTTAATCTGATTGATTTAAATAAAAATGCTTTTAATTCACGATACTCTGTTTACAGCATTACGTTATATACTTTTCCACTTCTCAAATGCATAGAACGTAAGTAAGATTCCCATGTTAGTGTGATGTTCTAGTATCCTACAAATGTTTTACTAGTCTGCCTGGACCATCTCTTATGATAATCTTTTCTGACATATCATATTAATGTTTAAATGAGCAGTTTTGAGCGACTCTTAAAATATGAAGCCTTTTATTTTTTAATTCAAAGGGGGTTTGTCCCTGAAGCACTATTGTTTTCGTTTTGCGATTTTGCGTCGAATCACTCTGAATGCCTGTTTCACTTTTTAAATCGTTGCCACCAAATATTATCGTCCTGTATTACACTTGAAGAAATTAATTAATGAACAATCTGTATAAATGCATGTTTGCTTCTCGCATTGTGATAAAACAACGGTATCTAGAGCCATCGAATTTTGAATGGCGTAATTCTACTGCAAATATGGGCATCTGGAAGCAAAAATTTGAAATTTGGAGTTTGTTTTATGATCGATTTTATATTTTGTAGAACTTTAACGAATTTTTGATTAACAAACTCAAGGATTTCAAAGCGAGCAATGGCAACGTTGTACAGAAAAAAGCATTTTTATCTCCAGCGCTTGAGACTGTGTATAGGAAATTCTAAAGATAACGCTCAGTTTAAAATTACTTTGCGATGTTTCTTTTGAACTGAATTTTATAGCTTAGGTGCGAAGAACATGATATATAAGAAATAAAGGTAACACACAAAACGTTAAAAAAAACTCCCCTTTGTGTGTAATGTAAAACCAGAAAGCTTTCAGATTTTTTGTTTTTTTTTAATTTTATTTCCTTGGCGATTTTGGTCGAACTGCCATTATGTGTTTAACTCTCATTCATTTTAAGGGTTAACTGACATCAATGAACAATTAGCTGCTTTACATGTAAAAGAATGGGACTTTATTAATTTGAATTAAAATTTTAGTAACAATTCATTAAGTAATTCAGAAATGGCAGTTTTGTTACCTAA
>KK114143.1:277035-305465 GCA_000611955.2 Stegodyphus mimosarum | reverse complement strand
CACAGGTGTCTCTTGTACCAAATGTACGTCTGTCTGTTGAGGTTTGCTTTGAACTTCCTGCAATGACGCGTGTTGCCGGCCGCAGCAGAGGAAGGTCGACGTGTTAATTCCAACCTCAGCTGTTTCAGGTCTTGGTTTGTGTCCTTCTCCCTCTAACGCTAAACCTTGTAAAATTCCTAGGGAATTCTTAACTCTGACTCGAAGATCCTGCGGGAGAAGGTAACGACCTCCTCTGTAAGTCTCCGATATATGCAAAATCTCTTTAATCAAGGAATTGACCCTGTCCTCATGGTTCAACTCCGATGTCAACAACGCTTCCGTATCTAAGGGCTCCTGCGGATGCTGTGTTTCAGAGTCTTCTGGCAGCACTGAAGGGCGTGTCATATCACTACTTGTAAATTTGTAAACTTTCTCCGCTGGAGTAACACTAAAAGCACTTATGCTTGCTGTTGCACTTGATACGAACACACTTATAAATAGATAAGATTTGCACTGGTCACTAGCTATTGTGTAAATCACCACTAAGGCACACGTACTGTTAAACTATGCACTTTAAATAGAAATTCTTCACTATATCAGATATGCCGATTTATATTAAAAATCGGAGACTCTTAGCACTGAACAACACTTCGCTTTGGCTTTATCACTCTTTAATAAATTGCACTATTTGTGACAGCACTTCTCTGCTGATCTAGAAATATCACTATTATTTCGTAGCTCACTTTCACCAACACAGAGCACTTGCACTTTAACAGTGCAACATTGCTTAAAGTAAACGCTTAGCATTAAAACCCTTCGCAGGGGCTCTTTACACTCACACGCGAATTTGCACTATTTATGTGATGACACTTCATTTCTGAACAGTATTTCTCACTCCAACTTTCGTGATTCACTATTCGCAAACACTGTGTACTTCACTTGAATGCTATTTAGCTATTTGCGAGAACACTTAGCACTGTAACACTTCACTTATCAATTTAAAACACATACATAAAGAATCACCAATTAGTGGTATCACTTCACTGTAGGCTATATTATATCACTGAACTTATTTGTAGAAGCTCATTTATAATAGACACTTCGCTATATGAATATGAGGTACAAATGCAGTGCTGCACTCAATTAATCAAAACGTTGCTGTGTGCTTTTAGATATCAACCTATATTCAATTGCTAAGCACAGAGCACTAACTTTAATATTACTGTAATTCACAGTTGGGCATTAATTATCAATTAGCCTATATGATATGTCACACTGAGCTCTAAAAGTCAGATTAATATCAGCAATGTGTGTATATAACTGTTACTTAAATGTGTTACCGAGAGCACATATCACACTAATTGTATACAGTACATTACTTATTGCTGTGGTACATAATGTTACTGGTACATACAAAAACAAAATATTCAGATAATACTAATAAGTATTACTGAACCATGCATATAAACAGAATATGTGTTACTACAAATCACTGTGTGTCGATTTTAACAGGTGTATTACTGGTACATACAAAAACATGTGTTTATGTAACAAGAAAGATACTACCTAGCATTATTGAGTCATACATAAACAAAATATGTGTCACAATTAATCACTGTGTGTCAACAAAAAAACAAATGTGTCTTCATACAGTGTACTATTGAGAAATACTAATACATATAAATATATATGTGTGTAACAAATAGCAATTAATATAATCACTGTGTGTCTATTAAAACAAATGTGTCATCATAAAGTGTACTATTGAAAAATATTAATATACATAAACATAAAAGTGTGTAATGAAAAGTAATTACTCTGATTACTGTGTACCAATTAACTTATTAGCGTACACAAAGTTACTAAATGTCACTGTACATAAATTAGTATATGTGTCAGTAGGAATTACTATGCACTAATCTGCAACCACTAGCAGTTAAACACAGAAAATTGTTTACATTGAATAATTAAATAGTTATTATGAAGCTTAATTAGCTGTAGCCTTAATTACTATTTTAAAGTCCCTAAAATGAGTACTAGAAGAAAGTATTTGCACTGTTACTTAAAAATTGTCAGTCAGAAGATAATGAGTCTATTAAAAATGCGTATGCTAGAACATTAATTAGAGACTTAATTAACAGCATAAAAGCCTACCTTGGCCGTACTACTCGGCTCTTGTCTTCATCTGTACTTGAACTAGAACTGCGTAATCCTAATTGTCACATAAACTTAATCGACGAAAACGCTTACACCAAGACACAAGCACACTTAAGCGCTAATCCGAAGTCCGGTAAATCACTGTAATTTAATTAATCCAGTTCTAATCACTCAAAAATTTTGAAATTTATACTGAATTTAATCCTCGTCGCACCTAGAAATCAGATCCACAAGTCCCGTCGGCCTGTTTTAATTAATTGCTTAATTAGCAGTTTGCTCTAAAAGTCCTCAGTCGCTCTTATCTCCCTGTTCTGTTAAAGGAATGTCACCGTCAGCAGGGAGGCAAGGGATTTGAAAGGCCTTTGTTGCTCTCAAAAGGTCACAGATCGCTGGGGTGTAAGAGTAGCTGCTTCGTTGAAAGGCTGAGGTCGGTTTACCTCGTGGTCTTGGCCAAAATAATTTTAAAAATTATTTTGTTTGGATCTAATTAACGCATCAACTTCAATCTTGTACCTAATTAATCCACTGAATGTCCTCTTTCTATCGATGTAATTTTCAGATGGCTTCGGGTACCGGTGGATGCTCGGCGGAGGTCCAAAGATCACGTCCGTAGAAATCCACACGGCGCGTTGATCACAAAAACTAATTAATTCCTAATTAAATAACTAATGGCCGTACGTCCATAAATCTGGTATCGACGTACTCCTAATGGTGTCGGCTATCGAATACAACTGGTTTCAGGTCCTAAAGTTGAAAATTTCCGGTGCTATGATCACAAAACGCGGAGCTCCAAAAAAAACGCTACCTTCTACCTCGGAAGTGGAAGTTGTGGCTCAGTAGGATGTAGGACCACCGCGGACAGCGATGCACGAAGTAACACGCCTATGCATAGGGTCAATAAGAGTGCGGATGGTCTCCTGAGGGATGGCTCTCTATTCCCTTTCAACCATTTGCCACAGTTCGTCTTCTGAACGAGGCAGGGGCAGAGTTTGCAAACGGCGTCCAATCACATCTCACACATGTTCGATTGGTGACAGGTCAGGAGAGTACGGTGGCCAGGGAAGCATCTGTATACCTTCCAGAGCATGTTGGCAGATGCGAGCACTGTGTGTGCCTTGTCCTGCTGAAAAATTGCATTAGGCAGCCCCTGAAGGTAGGGAATTGCTACCGGCCGCAATACATCATCCAAGTATCGTTGGGCCGTCATAGTGCACTGAATACGAACTAGAGGTGACCTGGAATCGTAGGCAATAGCGCCCCAAACCATTATGCTACGTTGTCGCGCGATGGAACGTTCCACAGTTACTGCCGGATTAGATTTGTCTCCATGTCGACGCCACACACGTATGCGGCGACTGTCACTGGATAAACAGAAGCGTGACTCATCTGAGAACACGACGTTTCGCCATTCTATCATCCACATCGCTCCAGTCCGGCACCATTCTACACGTTGGTGTCTATGCAGTGGGGTCAATGGCAGTCTTCTTAACGGACGCCGTGAGTGCAGGCCACGTTCAAACAATCGACGGGGTTCTCGTCGACACGGGATCTTCGAGGCCATCTTGTACATGCTGCAGAATCGCGGTACAAGTGACTTGCGGGACCGCCACAGCTTGTCGGCGGATGCGTCGATCCACACGTGCTGACGTTACTCTGGCTGCACCTGCACCCCTCCTTCTTCCCTTGTTCCAAGCATGTTCGCCATAGCTGACGCACCGTGCTAGCATCCATGTGGGTGTCAGCTGCGATATGACGTAAGGACCAACCCGCCCTTATCAGTCCGATCACCATACCCCTCATAAAATCGTCTATATGCTGGAAGTGCCTTCCTTGACGGCGGCCTGGCATTCTCTCCTATTACACGTATCCTCCGGGACAAAAACCAACTTTCTTCGATAATTCGTCTACGAATATTGCCCATTCTGCACGTTCCTTCCCTTATATATTACTTCACGTGCGTCGGAGAGCAGCGCATTTCAGATCATTCGCATAACTCAGTGACGTACGTCTACTCTAAAATTTGCATAAATTTCTGACCACTCCTTCTTGATGCTGCATTTTCAGTGTCGAGCAGTGTAAATACATTCCGGATAAGATAACATATTCTTATCAATCTGCTAGATTAGGTAAGCTCGATGCTTTCTAACTTGGATTAACAAATGGATTGATCCATCCATCTCGATTCTGGTTTTACTGAACTTCTAATTCACGTCTTACCCACATCCTCCAAAATATTGACTGCTTTGCTGTATTTTATCAGTTAAATAATTTTAATGTATTTTTCAGGTTTGGATTAATACCTTTTGTCATCTAGATTTTTTTTGGAGGAGTTCATACATATTGTACAGTTTATCAGTTCATTTTTGGAAGGAGCGGTTGCAAGAAATATCATTTGTACTCTGGCCTGAAATCAAGCTCAAGATCACCCACCCATTTCCTCTCTGAATGAGCTTTAATACACTGTAAGGACACATGGAAAGAATGGCTCTTATTTCCTATATTCCACTCATTTCAGCACAATTACAGAGAATGATATTGCCTCAGACAGCTAAATCAAGCCGATAACAAATTGCCATCTATAAAATTTTTATTTAGGGTACCACCGTAGAGATTTTTATGTTTCTTCCAAAGGGCAGCCTATAGGCCTAAATATATTCAATCACTTAGGGTCTAAGCCAATTGTACCTTAAGCGAGAATTGTGACAAAACTTTATATTTTTTAGTTGCTTTTGCTGATCGCAATGATACATGGGAGGAATGCCTAATTTTTATAATAGAATTATATTGATACCAGACAGGTATATTAATTACAAACATGCCAGATTCTAAAATTATAATAATACATATAACCAAAGGTATTTTATAGGCATCTCACTTGTCATAGGGCCCACCAGTGGCCGAACGATAAAGTCCTTGAACACTGGTAGTTCTGTCTGGGGTTCGAATTTCGGCCAACGCGCTGGCTGCATGGACATTTTTGGGCTTTTCCCAAAGTATAACCTGTTTACGAGCCAGTTTTCCTTAGAAAGTCCTTCATGAAGCATCCCTTCCTTTAAGCAGATAGCCGTCGAGTGCTTTGCCGTAATTGAATAAACAAAAGCCAATCAAACAAAAACCTGTCTCATAGTACCCTATTATATTAAGACTATTTACAAATCAGAGTTTACAAACTTCCTGTAGCTATGCAGTTTTGCTCACTTATATTTAACTTTTAAAATAGCACGTGTTCATTGAAAATTTTAGATATTTAAGATGTAAAACTACTTCATTAAAGGCAATTAAATAAACATTTCTCTATGAAAGTTACAGACTTTCATTTCTGCGCATCAGACTGAAAAGGAAATGATGCTTTCAAAATGAGATTGCTCCCAATTGGGTTTTTTTATTGGACCTCTTAAATCTAAAAAGGTTTTTAGCTTTTTTAAAAGAAATTAATGGACTAGGAGCTGAAGTCGATGAAAATTACTAATTATATTGCCTTATCGGCAAAGATACTCTTAGCTCTGGCGGTTTAGCCTTAATTGGAACTAGTATTTCATTTTATAATGGAAAAAGCAAATAAAATCTGGTAAAGAGGCGTAAGTATAGAAGCTTAATATATTACTGAAGAAAAATTGTCGCATAAGATAAAAGTATGGAAATGAATTACAATTATTAAACCAGTTAATGATTAAGGTAGAAAAAAGATTTACTGCTCTCATTCTAAATAATTTTCTTTACATTTAAATTCTAAAAGAACTGGAATAAAGACGTTTAATATTTTAAAGAGAACTATTAGGTTGTGTTAAGTTTTTACCCTTTCTTAAGATCAGATGTGCACTAAAATAGCTTGAATATAAAAAAAAAAAGATAATAAATAGAATAATCTTAAAAAACAAAAAAAAAAACTCAAAGGTTCCAGATTTTAAATTAAGTCCAAAGGGCCTTTTTTTTAACGTTTTTTGTGTTACCTTTATTTATTAAATATCATGTTCTTTGCACTTAAACCATAAAATTCAGTTCAACAGCAATATCACAAAATAATTTTAAAATGAGTATATCTTTAGAATTTCTGATACACAGTTCCGCGAGCTTTAGATAAAATGTTTTTTCGACCCGTAGAGTGTTGCCACTGGTAGCTTTTAAATCGTTTGAGTTTGTTCATGAAAAACTCGTTAAAGTTTTAAAAATATGAAATAGATAATAAAGCAAATTCCAAATTCGGGCTTCCAGATGCGCATATTTGGGTGGAAACGTACGTTATTCAAAACTGGATGGCTCTAGGTACCGTTGTTTTATCACATTTGGAGAAATATATATACATTTATGCAGATTATTCATTATTAATTTATTTAAATATAATACAGGGCGATAATATTTAGTGGCAACAATTTGAAATGTGAAACGGCCATTCAGAGCGACGCGACGCAAAATTGCAAAACGAAAACAACAGTCCTTCAGGGACAAAGCCTCTTTGGACTAAAAAGATCACGTTATTCGTTCATTTAAACCTATATCATGTTATGAATAGATATATATTTTGCGAAGCCATCTGAAAGCACACGTTCGTTTTAAGGCCATGGGCCTTTTTTAGTATATAAAGACCTTATTTTGTACTAATCAATTATTTTTATTTTAAGAAACTTGACTTTCTCTTTTGATTTCAAGTTCCTGCCTGAATGCAAATTTAAATGACATATATATAAAATGTCAATGAGTTCGGAAATAGCATTTTAAGTACTAGAATTGAAGAGATTAGTATTAGTAGTGTTGGCTATGAGTAGAGCGGGTTTACATCGAGAACGAGTTTTTATGCCGTGAGCGAGATTTATGCCCCGTGTTTGAAAGTAGCTCTGTAGCTGAATATTTGTGCTAGCCACTTACTTTTGGATAATTTTATATTTTAGACTCGACTTTGCTGTGTGCAGCCGAAAAATATGATTTACATTGAAGTAGGAGCCAGTCGTCGTAGTTGTAATTTGATTCACTCTGATTGTACATGTCATTTTGTGTTATTTGATCACCACAATAATTAATGGTTAGTTTGTGAGCACCGAGTGTTGTGCATGTTCTCTTCAGTTTAGATAAAATAAAAAGGTTGTTATAAGCTTCGTCGGTAATCAACTATTTTTGAAGAACATAGCGAGAATTCGCTATCTCGTCTTCAGTAGGATCTACATTTTATGCTCCCTAAACGAATAAGACTCTACAAGTGGAAAAAAAAGTAGAGCCTTCCTTACTAATTTATTAAGGCGGAAAGAAATAAAATCTTAGCACCTGCCGAAATACTAATTCACGTGCGCTATTTTACGTAAAGGTGCCAGCCCGTTATATTAAGCCAGAGTATGGGCACCAAATTTGTCACTGCTGTGAAAGTACACATATTTTGCTTGCAATCATGATCCTGGTTTAGAAGATCTCTTTTTTGTGTATGCATGGTAACGTTTATCACACCATCCATGCACGATCGTGCTTCGTCGATAGTAAAGATTATTTGATTTTAAAAAAATTTTTGATTGTATCATGGTTATCAAAACGTGAGTTAAAAACTGTGAAAATATGTTTAAACACGTCCGAATCTATTACATATTATTTGATTTAAAATATATCTTCTTTTTTTTTAGAAAAGCAATGTAGCAATTAAAGCTGAACTGTTGTAACTCTGTCTTAACATTTTGAAATAAATTAGAAAGATGTGCATTTGATCAATTAATGTAATGTCAGTACTTATTACTATTATAATTATTACTAAAAATGAGTTTTTCCTTTCTATAAATGCACAAAATATATTTATGAACAATATTTTCATAATTATGCATAAAAATTTTAAATTATTATCTAAACGATTAAGAGAAATTTTTAAGTTAAAACATTCGAAAGAAATTAAATGTCAGATAAAAATGCAATAGTTTGAGATCACTATATTCGTCTGCAAAATATTTAAACTACTTGAAATAAACTGGCCTTTATAACAGAATGAATTCTCCGTCAATTAAATATTTCTTCATCATTTAAAATCTAATGAATCGATTAAAATTTAATGAAATTAAATGAAAACATTCCTCCGTCAGAAACAATTATCTGCAATTTTTGCTAAAATATCATACCAACGTCTTCGTTTACCGTATGTTTGACACTTTGTACCGTACGTTTGTACTTTCCTTTGTGAATGTTTGTTGCATATATTTTGATTTGTTTCATAAGATAATATATTTTTCAGGAGACGATTAATATACATTAAAACTGATTCTACAGAGTACCTTAAAAATATTTCAGTTTATAATTTTTTATATTACCACTACAACACCCAACACGTGAAATTTATTATATGTGTTAAAATTTGGTATACAAATAACGCTGGTATTTCTAATTGTTAAAAATATTTAACCAATGCCAGCACATAATATACTAGTACTGATAGACAATAATTAGTGTTGCTATGCCATTGAACCAATAGCTAAATTTAGAAATACCAACATTAATTGTACGTTTCGTATTAATCCGTGCGTTTTGGCAAGTTTCTTGCTCGAATTTTTAATCTTATGGTGAATGTCCTAATGCTAAATATTCAGGGTTTTAAAAAAAGTTCCCTAAGAAACATTTGCGTGGTTTCTTGACATCTGTTTTCATTTTATTCTAAAATAAACATTTTAGTAATTTAATGGAGGATCTTATACAAAATCGCTACGTGTAGTGCTAATGTGAACTTCGCAGAACATTAGCTTCCACAAAGCGAAAAACCTTACATTTTTGGGTTTCCCATCTGCGATGGGGAAACTCCATTTTGTATATGTTGTGAGTCACAGAAAGCTAATTTTTCTCTTACATGATGCTACGTCCTGTCAGGTAATCAGTCAATTCTTAAAATTATATTTAAGGCCTCTAATAAAAATTTTCATTTTGTACCTTCTGGAGATCCCCGTAGATTTAATCACTTGTTTTTTAGATTGCGAACATTTCAGTAACTTGCCTGGTAGCGCGAATTTTACATCCAGAATTTTATACAAACTGAGACCAATATTCCTTTTCATCTACATTTACGCTTATCAATCGAACAATGACATTTCCATTAGAATTAAGCAACAGTCAACATTCCTGTTTCAATTGTCATTCCAAGTGCTCTTTTGGCGTTCATCGCTAATTATAAACAAATGTTTGACGCCAGCACATGAATGCTATTTTTGTATCTGTCGACTGTTACAAAGGTGTTCCAAATGAGAAATTTTGCATCATCTTCACCATACATGCTACAAAACCAAAGGCAGAATCTGCGGTGTGATTAATGAATTGAAGTGTTTTAGCTTCCGCGCTCCGTGAAAGAACTTACAGTTTCAGTGGAGTTTTGACATGCAATTCTTTAATTTTGTTCATTTCTTTTATTATTATTACTAATTTCGGGAGTTTTTTTACCCTCGGTATTTCTGTATTTTGGAACTGAACTTGCGATGCTTGGATCTCTTTGACAAAAATCTATGGGAGTATCTTCAGTAATAGCGGAGTCATCTTGGTATAGCAGTTTTCTTTGATTGTAGTGTAGAATGTCTTCTGGATCTCAATAAAGGTAGAGATTTTCTTAAAGTACGACTAGGTTTCAGAATGAAAGCAACACTCATTGGTATTCAAACAGGTAGAATACTTGGGGATTATGTTATACCTACGCGCGGGTTCAACATTCTAGCTTAATTTGGGGACACATACTTGGAGGAAATGAACTGCTGGCTCAATAAGGGAAATACCTTTCTTGGAATTAGTTTTGCTGAATATCAGAGCCGTTCAAAATTATATATCGCTAAAAATTTAGTGTTCATTTTGCTTATTAAATGGGTACTCAATACGAATATTATTTGTTTCGGAAACTTCTAGCATTTTATCTGAGTCATATTGCTCTTCCACCATACATAGTATAGAATCAGTAGGTTTCTTAAAGACAGATAAATGATTTTCTCGCCGAGATCTCAACTCCGGGCCTTCCAATTGCTAGCCAGACGTGCTTTAAATTACACTACAAAGACATGCGATAAAGAGAGAGAAAATTTCTTGCACTGACCCACATTTAAATGGCAACTGAGAAGCAAAGGAACCAGATGCCAGATTTTGGCGGTGATGGTATTGCCCACCGCCTTTTAGTCCCGCCCAATTGTAAACACATTTATAATTTTAGAGAGAAGAAACCTGAAAAGTGAGCAATATCCTCATCGGGATTTGAACGTCAGACATTCCGACAGCCAGCTGGACGTACACTGCGCGAAAAAAAAGAAAAAAAAAGAAAAAAAAAGGGGGGGACAGTTTTATATCTCCCGTTCTACTTGGCCGACTGACGAAATTCAGATTGCGTTCATCATGTCTCGAAAGTGCGACTTAGGATATATATTAGATTTATATATAGCACTGTTCTAACATAGGTATTTTGACTCAAAATCGGACTTTTTCTGAAATAACATAGTAATCTTTTTACATATTTCGATTCTACTAGTCAAATTATGCCAAACTGCCAAGTTTTGTAAAAATCGCAGGAGTAGTTTTTAAAATATTAGCTCTCAAAATTTTAGCTCCTCAATGTTAACTGAATTTGATATATATTTATTAATATCTTTTTTTATGAAACTTACTTGATTCCTTCTTTTAGAATTAAAAATTTAGGTTCATTCCTAATAAAATTCACCCCTTTTTTATGATTTATTTTTAAAATTTGTATTTTTAAATAATTTTTATATATTTTTCGAGAAAACTTTTGAAATATAACCATGAAATTTTTAACATCATCTTAAAGTAGATTTATTTCTAGGCACACCTGCAAAAAATTAGTTTCTTATTAAACGTTTTCTAAGATATACATGAATTTACATATGGGAGAGTTTTGAAATTTGGCTTCTTTTTTTAAGAGATTATAATGCCAAATGCGGTTTATAGATTTTATTAAAGGGACTGCCACAATTATTTTTAACACCTTAAAATTTCAAATAAATTTTACGGAGAATTAATTATATGGAATTTTTCTCCTCAGTGGTGCGTAATAAATATTTATTAATACTATATGAAAAGCTACGTTTTTAAATTATAGATAGATTTAGAGATTTTTAAATTTATTTCTTTTTTCCTTTTTTTTAAATATTTGTAATAGTAACATTTTACATTTGCCGTGTTATCGTTTGCTAGTTTACTTTAACTTCATTTAAATCGAATTGTCTTAAACTGAGAACTTTCGTTTGACGTTTTATGACTGTTTTATTTCTTTCTCATTTAGCAAAAAATCTTTTAATTAAAATATTTATCCTTTGGACTTTGCTTTAAACTTTATTTATAGTTAAAATGCCTAGAAAATGAAAAGCTGTCTTCAGCTGAAGCGCAACTTATGTAATTGATATTTTAAAATATTTGACAAGAATGCAAAATTTATGAAGTGTAACAATCGAAAAATCTTAATTTTCTTGTGTGAGCACTCAAAATAAATGTAGAAGAAAAGAAGAAAATTAGGGAGAAAAGCAACCAAAAATTTGAAGGGGAATTTGGCTGTTAGAAATGCTAAGATGTTTCGAATAGTTGGATGCATTTGAATGTACTTTCAGAATACTACAAAGAATTTGGGTGCTCAAAGAGAAAACACTTGGACGTGTAACATCAGTAAATATCATCAATTGAGCTTGTGCTAACGGAAAAGACAAAAATGATATCATTGCAGATTAACGCGAAGAGAGACTGGTTTTCGATTATATTGTTGGTATAAATTTAAATTACGTCATAGAACATAATATCGTATCATAAACGGAGAATCGCATGATTTCTCAGTCGAATTATTTGAAGATTCAGGTATTTATCCATTGATGTATATAGATGTCATCTCAAGACGTTTTCTCTCTTGATGAAATCAGTCTTTACTTTCAGTTCATGCCTTCAAAATGCCTAGCCTCTAAAGACTGGTAAAGGCTCTGACCAAATACTGATGAAATGGATTGAATTGGATTATTAAGTTAAGGCAAAGCAAGGATATCTGCCTAAAAGGAGGGATGCCTTCGCGAAGAACTTTCTAAGGGAAACCAGCTCGTATACTCGTTACACATGAGAAAAACCACGAAAACGCCTATGCAACCAGCCCGTTCGCCGGGATACGAACCCTGGAGCGAACTACAAGTGTTCAGGGACTTTGCCGCTCGGCCGTTTGGGGGCCCTTATGAAATGGAAGGTGATAACTTTATTTAAAATGAATGCCAGAAATACCAAGATGTTTAAAAAATTTGGATGCATTTTAATATACTTGCAGAATGCCTGAAGAAAAAGAGTAAGCCATTAAGAAGAAAAATAAACTTTTGCATAAAATTTAGTAATTTTTTTTTTCATTTTAAAACTTTTTTAATCTTATGATATTTGATTCTTGCGATTTAGAAAATAAAATATTTGACTAAAATATGAATAACATTTCAAGAAACTAAATGTAGGATGATAAAACTGTGTAAAGCAATGATAAAACTGTTTAAAGCAATGCATGAATGTCATCCTAAGTTAAAATGTCGGTTATATTTATTTATTTATTATTATTCCGCTTGCTTCACCTCTCAATGGGCATTACAGGTCAGTCATGTTATCCTGATCGTTGCACCAGCAACCTGAGTCGGTTATATATCTCTCTTATTTATATATCTTTTTTGAACGGCCCATTGAAAAGCGCGTCAGCTGTGCTTTACTGTATTTTCTCTTTTAATATACGCAGTTTTCAAATGCATCGTAGTCTGGGTCACAAAGTATGCTTTCGAAAGAAACGCAATTTAAATAAATAAAATCAAATTCTGGAAAATTTTTATATTAATAAATAGATTTAAAATGCGCAGTACGAATGAATAGAAAATTTTAAAACAATTATCTGAAGAGACAATGCAGCGCAAACAATTAAAATAAAATTCTGAAAATTTAAAAGTGACCTAAAATAATAACTATGACTAAAAATATAGTATAAAGAAAACTATTTGAAAAAAATAAACGATGCACCTTTTATTTAAACACGCAGTTCGAATGAATAAATAGAAAAATTTGAAACAGCTCTTTGAAAGAAATCATACAATTTAAACAATTAAAATGAAATTCGAAAAAGAAAAAATTCCTTAAAATAATAAAAATTATAATTAAAAATATAATATAAAGGAAAATTATTTGAAAGTAGGGAACAATTGTGACTTTTTTCCGTTACGCTCATGTAAAAAGGGAAAGGAAAATAGGTTGCCATATATTAAGAAGTCCGCCAAGTGAACTATTCTTGCCGCAAACTGGAAAAAATACGCCAAGTTAAAATTTTGAATTTCGCACCAAATTTTACAAAATTTAATATCTAGGCATAATTTGAGTCGTAGAATCGAAATATGTAAAACACTTGGTATGTTATTTCAGAAAAAGTCCGATATTGTGTCAAAATACCATTGTTAGAAACAGTGCTGTATATAAATCTAATATATATCCTAAGTCGCACTTTCGAGGCATGAAGAACGCGATTTGAATTTCGTCAATCGGCCCAGTAGAACGGGAGATATAGAACTGTCCCATTTGGGGGGGGGCACAGTGTACGTCTAATTACAGCCAAAGACAAACTTTCTACGTGCTCCTGCAACCGAATGCAGCTTCAGGGCTGGAGATCCCAACTAAAAAGCCCCATATTAGGCAAGAGGCGATAGTCCAACCAAAAATCACCTGGAAGATGTTATCCTTTCGCTTTGCCGGAATATCCGTGCCCCATACAGGCTTCTTATGAACTTTTCAATTTTCTTCCTTATCGTACTTTCGAACCTGCCGGAAGGGTTACCGCTTTCTATTCTCGGCGTTAATTGTAAGGCGTAACCTATTCGCCTGGAAACCTGACTGGTCATTAATAATGCTCCCACAAGTACGCGGACATGCCCAACGCACCCGCTCTACTTAGCTACTGGTGTCATCGGTTGTAGGACTTACACCAGTTCCCCGGCGGTCGAACTATAATTAAACGATCTTCTCTGGGTTTTGGAACGGCCGGACTCGTGTTTTTATTCCCTAGTGCCGAGACTGTAAAGGTGCAGATCCTAGCCGGTAAAATAAATGACTGCTGAAGGGGACAACATGGTAAGAAGGGAGAAAAGTCCCTTACAATATGATCTCGCGTCATACTGTATGTCGGCTGGTGGCGGTGTTTACTTGTCTAGTTCTGCACTCCTTTCCTCAGTCCTATGCTTTACTCGATTGCCCAAAATATGTATGCCATATAAAATAAATCGGAAAATAAAACGTGTTTTCAACAACAATCGCTTAGTAAATGAAAATTTACCAGAACGTGTTTTGAGAGTTTAAAACATTCCTTTTTCTGTGATGCTAATCACTGATTCACTATATTCTTATCATTGTTTGGAATGGAAGGATGCGTTTTTTACAAGAAGCTGAAGACTAATGTTTTTTAACTATACGATACGGAAGGTTTTCATATCTTGCAATATTTTCCCGACGAAAAGCAGAATCAGGTGAGCAAACACTGAGTGCACTAATTATTTACATTAGGACATTCATGGATTATAAACTAGCTATCTTTCAGGAATGAAAAAAGTATGTTTTCGTAAAAAGGCAAACTAAATTAGACTGTCAGTACACTGCAGTACAAAAATTAGATTTACTGTTTGCAACCAAAACACTCATATAATGGGGGTCACTAGACAATTCAAATTTATAAGTATTCATTCGAACCTATATTTGATGAGGAATGTATCTACAAAAATAATTATAATTCAATATGTTTTTAGTCTATTTAACAAACTGTAGTATTTAACAAACTATCAAACTAACATGATTATACAAAAAAAAAAGTTAGAAAATAGTTCAGAATATAGCGTTCAAAATTTGTTTAAGAAATTTGTGTTTGTTACTTATATGATATTAATTGTTAAAAATTAAACTCGTATGCGCTAATTGTATCAGTTCTGAGTTAATATAAAGTAAAAAGACATAATTATGTGTCTCTTTTACTTCTTTTGAATGACACTGGATTGCTGACATGATAAGAGAATGCAGAATCTTTGAAACTACCAACATCTCTTCAAAACATTTGAAAAATCTGTCAGAAACGGAATTTTCGTAACAAGAGTTATTCAAAAGATACTGGAAGGGTCGTGGTATTTTTCTTTCCTGTCTTTTCACTGTCTTGTTTAAATAATGTTTCTATCAACAACTTTAAACTGGTAAAATTACTGTCCCCAAAGGTTAACTTTTAAGCTTTCTTAACTTAGACTGCTTTTTCCGATAACGTAATTGCACCATTCTTTGATTCAGCAATCTGATACTTATTGATTTCCTTTAAAAACATGGAAGATAAATGGATGAAAGGAAATTTTATTCTTTCCCTTCTATTCCATTTCTGGTGATAATATGTAAGTCTTATTCTCATCATTGTATCGGCAAATCTTTATTCCGCAACCTTGTGCTTTCTTAAAACGTTTAACATTTATCTGTCATTAATTATCTTCATGTGAAGCCATGGATTTTAATTTTATTGTTTTTTAAAATAAGGTGTTAATAGTTTTTACAGCATTCTAATTGATAAGAGGATCTAAGACGTAAAGTTAGCTAATCTAGGAGAATACTATATTCATCAAGTTCTTCCTCTTTTACTAATTTATCTTCTTTTTTCTATTATGTTTCAGCCCATCAACATCTTGTAGCTATTTTATGCACTTCCTTTGTCCTCTTACTTCTAATCGCTGCAAGTTACTCTATCTACCGAAAGAAGAGACGACGAAGAAGTTTGTATCAACCATTTCTCGGTCTGCATGCTAGTGTTCCTAAAATTTCCAAGCCTATTGATCCAATAGTATACAACTATGTCTGGTAAGTTATATGAAAATTTGGCACCTATTGTTCTATATTATGTCCTTACGTTAAACAGGTAAATGCTAAAGAAGACAAAAATTAGAAGCAGAAATTGGCTAATAGAGAAGAAGAGCAACCACTGAAACTATTTTGGCCAGTAATTTCTCGAGGTTTCTTCTATTTTCTCGCATAAACACATGTTCATGCCGATTTCTCAGCTGAAGAGTGATTATGAACTTTACAGGTGTCTAAACAAGTCCTTTTTAGACGAAGTCCTCGTTCTTTCGTTTTTTATATTATTTTCTGGACACTCGGGAGATATCAACAAACTTGATTCTGATTCCGTCGTCGATTGTCATCCGGGATGAAAATATTTGAATTCAAAGTGTATCGGCGAAGAAACAAAGGAGGTAAATTCCGTGAGAGTTAAGCAGTAAATTATTGCTACAAACTAAATATTTACAGAGGATACGATTACAAATTTACAGAAAATACGACTTTAATAAATGATATAAATCAAACGCGGCCATTTTCCTCCGACTATGCTTCTTTTACAATCAGCTTCCCACAGTCGTGTCAGAAGCCGAGAATTATTGTGTGCATCTCCGTTCGATCTGTTCGAAAAAGTTTTTTTTTCTTTCTAATTGATGTTGCCAGTTTTTGTTATCTAAAGACTATGTTATTAATCACCATCCATTGTTTTTTAGTAAGGAAATAGCCCCCAGTTAAGTCTGAAGCTGAAACTTTTACATTATATTAGTTTTCTTACAAATACTCTAAAACCTGATCGTCAATACATAATTTTAAAATAATTCCTGCAGATAATTTTAAACGACTGCGAATAAAAATGCTATAATTATTCTTTAACCGTCTTGAAGTAATTTTGTGCAACAAATGCCCACAAATCTCTACAAACAAAAATAATTGCCTTACATTGCTCTTGTCTATAGAGCTTACTGAACTCTGTTCTTACAGTTTTAATTGGAGAGTTTCATTTTTATTTTCTTCGAACTCCTACTGAACGATTGATAGTTGCTTAATATCAGTCCCAAATTTTATTATTTTTTTATTTCTATTTTATTTTTTAATTTTTTATTTTCGTTTTTGTTGTCCTTTGTTGCACTCTGTTGTCCTTTGTTATAATAAGTTCTAACATTTTTCATGCACATATATATTTTTTGAACAAGCCAAAATTAAATTCAAGAATTTTCTTTCTAATAAGAAACTTGAAAATACAAACTACAGAAGAATATTTAAACAAAGCATCACTTTCGAGAATTATTCAGACTAGATACAAAATTTCTAGTATTCTAGTTTAAGATAGGTCCTTGTTGTATCAAATAAAATCGACAGATAATTGTAAATATGTTTTATTCTGAGCAAATTCTATGACTCAGAACATGAATCTTTCAAAGCCACAGGCACAATGCGAAACCACTTTGAAAAGATCAGCGTCAAGTGAGAGATGAGTGTTCGCTGATGCCCTCTGGCAGATTTGAAGAAAGAAGCTTTTCCAAGCCATTCTTTTTCTTTTATCTTGAACCACGGGACGAGAGGATTCTGCAAACCTTGTCAGCGCTTTATTTGCGCGGCACTTCTGAGATAAATTCTTTTTGCTGTAATTTTAGAAACATTCGAATTTATTTTCCTCCTCTTATTATATCTCTTACTAACTTATTTGATTTATTAACATTTTGACATCTTCTATCTCATTAAATAGTAGTAAGTAAGATGTATGTGAAAAACAATTCTTCAGTTATTATTTTAGCTGCAGTTTTAACGTTTATATTAAAAAGTAACATCTTAAGTTCTAAATTTAAATCTTAAATCTGAAACTTCTTCCAGATAAGGAAAAGTAACCAATTATGATTATGCGGGTAGCAGATAAATTTTGAGAATTAAAGTTCTAAGAAAAATCATCAGTCATTTCTTTAATTATATATATGTTTTATTTTGGGAGACATCTGAGATGATACTACACATGACGTTTTTCTGACCCTTTTTTAAATTTTTATACATCTAATTTCGTCTTGTAATTCCGTAAAAGATTAGGGGCATTTCGTACAGTTAAGGCCATTCATTTATTCATTTTTAAGATGCTGCTGTTTATTTACTAAAAATAATTATTTAGAAATACTGTTTCTTAGTCCCGTTTATGGGAGATCATATTTCTAGTTGTAAGTTCAGAGCATTTTTAATATATACTTCTTCTCATGAGATGTGGCAGTCACTTGCGAGTTTAATGAATCACTGTACTTTTCGTTATTCAACACTAGTAATGTCAGTAGTTTTCATCTTCTGTTGTTTCTATCATCAAAGGTCCAAAGCTTTCATATTTGGTGAATTAATTCAGATTTTTCATCCCCTCAGATAATTACAAATTAGGGAAGAAATACACAAATAAATAAATAGTATAAGTAAACATTGTTTAATGAAAAAATTATCATATCTCCTTTCCATAAACAATTTTTCAATGCTGTTGCATATAACATTTTAATGTTAAGAATACTAAATAATTTCGAGCAATGTGGAGAAATGTTTGTAGCAATGTTCGGGTAATAAATAACGTATGAAGAGCTAAATAACACAAAAATATTTAAGGCATCACTTAATACTTTACAAATGGGTATGCATTAGCGAATTAAATTACGAGTCAGTGACCTGTAGCCCCAAACAAGCTTATAAAACTTGAACAGCGGATCCGCATACCTGAGTGCGCTGTTTTTCATCCAAGAAAATAAAAAAACATATTCCTGCGTTTCGTTGAGCTTCAGTTTACCTTTATAACAGCACATGCATCCATCATAAACCTGGAGGAATTCTAAATGCATACTTCATCCAGATGGGAAACAAAGCGTAATATTTAACATTTTCTGCGAGCTTTTTATTACATTATATTTATTTCTTATTAATTAAGTCATTCAGTTTTAGTTTCTAGACTGAGAAAAGTGTTACTTTTCCTTACCTGAAACAATTTTTTTCTAAATTGCAATGTACATTTTTTAACAGAAAGGATATAAATGTTCAAATACTTATCATTTTCATTCGCTGTGAGATTGTTCGTCATGATGAAAAATGACAGCTTGGACATCACCAAATTTGCGTGTTGTCAGATGTTGCAGAAAGCCACAGAGCATCTCTGCATAGTCCTTGGCATTCTATGTACCATTTGCGAAGTGAAGCTGCATAATAAATGCAGTTCTATATATTTAACAGGTTGGATGCCACACAGTTCCTATAAGCATCATCTAATCTTCATTCTTGTAATCTTCATTCCTGTGATTAATCACAGTTTCTATAACCCTCATATACCATGAAATTCTTCAGAAATTTCGAAGATGTACGTATTGCATTAAATCGCAATCTTGAAGATTAAATTTCGAATTGTAAGAAAACACATTTTCTCAGTTGTTTTCTGTTCATGTTTATACCGTTTTGTCCTCTGACGTAAGCAATCTTCAGTTTACTTGTCTTCAGTAAATTCTTCCATGACGGGGTACAATAAGGTATTTCTCTCATCATAATAAAACCCAAATAGCTGTGTCCCAAACCGCTCCTGATAATGTGAATTATTACTCACCGACTATAGCTTCTCAGTTCTGTATGGTATTAAATCTACAAGCTCAATACACTTCACGTGCTTTACCATAGTAGATGAAATGAAAAACAAATTTAACGCTGTGTGTACCTCAATCATATACTAGCGGACATGTGTCAGAATATTGGAGGCTAAACACATGTTATTCCGATTAATTTCTTCTTTCTTTTTCGTGCTGAGAGAAAATATGTAAACTTAATTTTTTTTATATTACTCTTATTTTAAGATATTTGCTTAGTGTTATCATCAAACGTCTTTTTTCGTGTCGTTGAATTCATTTGCTGTAGTTAATGTCTATAATATCAAATTCGTTATAAACTGCACTTAGCGTGAGTATTACAGAAGACATTTTTTATGTTTTGCATGTGGAAAATTCTATGGTTTCTGAAGGCATGTTTCGGAAAAAAATGTTTCGGAAATTATATTTGTTTCCCATATTAGAGAGAACATGTTCGTTTTTCGAACGGTAAACGTTTTCACAGTTACGTTATGATGAATTGTCCGCAGCGTGATTATAATACCATAATAGTATAAGTTAAGATTCACTATTATTATCTTAAAGTGCCTGGTACATCTGAGTAGTCTGATAATTAGAATTCAAAAATTGCTTTATTTCAGCACATGAGACGTTAAGGAAAACTATTCAAATGATCTTTAATAGCTTACTGATCATGACAGAATCTTATAAGAATTTTAAGAATACGGTTAACGTATATGTCCAATTTGATTATTGGCCTGCTTCATTCATAAAAAAAAGAGAGAGAGAAACAGTACAGGAGCAGAAAATCTTTTTAAATCTTCATTTTTGATGCATGGTCATTGTAGCTTAATGCATAAAGGATTAATGCCATTTTTACCTAGGAACATTTGCTACTTGATGCAGTGGAGCGAGGTAAAAGCATTTTATGTTCTTTCTTTATTGCATACAATTTTTTCAGTTCGTTCCCGAAATACTTATCTTATATGACGAGCAATAAGAACCTCTTACAACCAAAACAAAAATACGAAAGATGCTTTAGGATTCGTGAGTAAGATATAAATAGTTCCATAAAATCATTAAAATAATAATAAAAAAAGTCTTGGCTGTTGTAGCTGATGCTTTGAGTTTGCTATTTTAGGATAAGCTGCTCCTTTCGAAGTTTCTCTTAAGAGTTAATAAGGATCAATCCTCCCCAAAGATTTGTTTTTCAGGCTCTCTTTCAGCTACTTTTACTATGGATATTTTCTGAAATAATATATATTTATACTTCTTTATTTCTATTAAAAGTTGCGTGAAAATGTTTTATCTATCAAATACACTCTTAAGTATTAACTCTAAAAGATGAATTTGATAGCTTTTATAATTTACTTGTAAAGAATTTTAGGCTTTTCTTAGAATAAAAAACATGAGAAATCAGCTGTATCTCATCATGACTTATCATATCTCTTTCACTTGCTATCTGGACGTGAGTAATATACAGCATAACAGCCTGCAAGGAAGAATATTATATTTTTTTATATTCTTCTTCAGTTAAAGAGTAATTAGGGAGAGGCACGAGATCCAACAGTCCAAATCCGACTGGTAAAAAAAATATCGTCTAGCCCATAAATTAGTACAGACTTCACTTTAAAGACTTTTAGGCGTTTTTAATACAAGTAATACGAAACATCAACTGTACTTTCACAAATCTTTCATTTGCAAGCTGGTAGTATTAACCACTTATGCTTCAAAAGTACATACAGGAGAATGCTATAATACTTACTATAATATTACTAAAAATATTTATTTTCAATGAACTGTAATGTTCATTTTAGAGAGTACGAGAAATACGAAATGCTATTGATCTAACCTTTAACTGAATCATGTCATATTATATGACTATAAATAATGGGATGTTTTAAACTACTGCACGGAAGTCAATTCAGATTGTTTTATTTGTGATTTTTTCTCTCATTTTTATTTGCTAGTTAACTGTTGTTTGATAAATTTTGCATCTTCATTTTCAGTTTAACATATGAAATGTTTTAGTTGACATATGTTTTCAGTTGACATTTTCAGTTTGACTAATATAAGTTGTTCATCAAACTATTTTAATAGATTCGGAGTTCACTCTTTATCATCTTTTATTTCAATTGAAACATATCGGTTTCACTTGAAAAAGAACTGCACATTTCTGCAGAGCCCTGAATTATTATTATTATCTCTGAAGAAGAGAAATCATTCCGTTTGTTCTCGAAATTCATTCAGACTTTTAAATCTTCAAACACAAAATAAGTTCGTAAATTAATCGACTAATAGTCGATTTAAAATCAGAAAGTGTATTTGCAAAAAATTAAATTAAAAAAAAATAGATAGGAATTAGAAGGATTAAAATAGCATTTGTACAAATCAAAATATATTTCAAAAGGAAATTCTTATGGTTCGAATAATAACGGTTACTAATCAAATTGGTAATTAATTAACAATTAAAGTTTTTCATTGTTTCAGTTGTTAATAAGCCAAAAGTATTTTTCTGTCATCTTTCTCTGCATTGTTACATGTTTGACGTTTCGTATTCTGGCTCTCAAATCATAATTTACGTCATTTCAAATCATAATTTCGTTTCAAAGACGTGAAAAAATATGATTGAAATCATTGAATTTTTTTTCCTCAAGTCACCAATACATTTTTTTATCTTCATTTAAATTTTTTTTATAACATAAAACCTCCAACAGCGGATAAATTGAAAACTACTATTTTGATTTTTAATTAAAAATAACTATGGCGCGACGTGCTTTCTAGAAAGAAGAGGTAATTTGGCGTCTGTGTATATAAATGCAAACTTGGCGTCTAGATACCAAGTTAAATTAGTTTTGTTTTTGCTTCTTTCGATAACAACTGTTGCTTTTTAAATACTAAATATAGCTTTCTTTTTCTTTTAAGATATAATTGGACGAACATTACAGTATAAGTTCGTCAAACAATTCTATTTCCTGCTACATTTCTAACGGTTATGGACACGTGTATGATCAGAATGAGTCGCATAAAGAAGGTTCAGAAGTCTTTAGCTGTATAAAATTTTTTAATGAGTTTCTTCTATTATCCACGTAATTTCTTTTAAACAGAACTAAGATTTCCCCCGTTTTTCAGCATTTAAAAGATTAGTTTGTGTTTGTAGAACAGAAGGTCATTGCTCCTAGTCTTGACGACGTTTTTAAAAATGTTATTTACCTTTCATTTTGAATGTTTTAGCTTTATACAGAATAATTCTGCACTAGTAATGCATTTTGTAGGAATATATATATAAAGAGAAATTTAAATAATCACCATTTTAATCCATTTTTTGCTTCCTTATTTTTAAAGGTTATTTTTTACTTCCTGACAGAAATTAACAGCTTCTTATCACATGTTACATATTTCAAATTGCTTATTAAGTTGCATTCACATATCTCATACCCGTACAATGAATATCCTTCAGGGTTAAGAAAATGCACAAGAAGAGCAAATTTAGTAATTATCTTGCTCCCGTGTTCATGGATATCTTGAAATACAAATTATCATTTTGTAATAAAAATGAAGCGATTCGTCGGTAATAACAGAGGATTGTCAAAAGTAAGAGTTTTTCGATGAAAGATAAACATAATCTTGTTTTATGACTTTTTAAGGTAAACTGTTACTTAAAATATTATTAGGATGCTGTAAATTTTCTTTTTACTTCCTTGTACAAAGTAAAAGAAGTATTGTAATCATGAAAAATTCCGGGTTTCATATTTCAACGAAAATATCCAGTTTGACCGCTATCGAATGCAATTTAGCGATGTTTTTGCGTGACATCCGTAAGTAAGGACAAAATAAAGGATTCCCCAACCATATAAAACTGATTTAAAATGGATTCAGAAAAGATTTTTTTCGTGGCGTCTGTACATACGTATGTATGTATGTATCTCACATAACTCAAAAACAAGTGGACTCATAACGTTGAAATTTTGTATACAGGACTGCTATAACATGTAGTTGTGCACATCACCTTTTGGTTGCAATCAGTTGCACCAAAAGTGTATATATATCTCCACTCTATTACTCGGCTCAGTGAGTTCAGTTTCTTTATTCTTATATATTGGTAAACTGCGCATTGTTTGCTTTACATATGACTTAATAATTGTTGTTCTTATCTTCCGGTTAAGATTTTTATGCCTTTAGCTAATATATATGCAATAGCTGTAGAATTATCAAAAATTTAAAAGTTGCTTTAAATGCGACTAAGCAGAATTTTTTACCATAGCAGCCATATTTGTTTACATTTGAAACTTAGCAGAAAAGTGGATTAAGTCTTTCTGCATCTTCAGTGCCCTTTCGCCGAGTGGGACCAAAATGAAACTTTCAGCTTTGTGCAGTGAAAAATTTGCGTTCTTGTCTGCTAGTCAAATGCTTGTTTTTGAGTATAAACTGTAATTTTAATTCTAAAAATTAATTTTTTTAATTGTTTTAACTGCATTTGTTGTGTTTTATGTTTTTCTACATCTTTTTGTTTTTAACGAAGCTATTTTGAGTTTTTATGTATTTTTGCCTTGCCACGAAGTGAGAACTGAATTAATTGAATGAGAAATACATCTCCAATGAAATTCGAGGAACTATGTTTAAATGAAATGACATTCCATACATGAAAGTCATGTGGTGTGCACATCAGATTTTTTATTTATAAAAAACAGTAGAAAAAGAGTTTATGAAATTTTACTTAAAAAAGTTGTAATTCACTGTGCTTTTAAAAGTTTCTTTTATTTATTTATTTCCGTATTTCTTCATTTTGCTCTTCAAATGTACTAATTCAAAGTTGCCCTCAGGAGTCATAATTTCGCAATTATAAATAAATACTGCTTTCATTTTAAAAGTTCGTATTTAGTAAATTTCCATTGCAATTAATCTGCGGATGTTGTTATATTTGATGATGATTTTCAGTCTGCGATGCTTCACAAGCAGGAAAGATCAGTTGCAGTTTAAATCATTGGAATATAAGTAAAAAAGAGACGCAATCTGAAAGCCTGAAATTAATGTACTGCACTTCAAAGAGTTTATTTTTAAAGCAACAAGATTTTTTTAAATGTTTTGAAAATGTGAAAATTATAAAATTAAAAAATAGCCGCATTCTATTCTTGGTAAACATACATCATTTTAACACCTAAAATAATTTTAAGCTAAGCTGTTAGGATATTTGCTAGTTTAAGAATTATTCCCGTAGAAATTCAAGATATAGAACGTAAAAATGTATATTTAAAATAATCAGGTTCAAAATAAGAAGGCAAAACAACACAAAAAAATTGGTATGGTATTATTTGATCGAAAATAAACGCCAGGTGGAAACTGGCGTGCTTTTTTGTTAAACAAAAGATTTAATTATTTAGCTCTGATTTATTTCACTGGATTGGTTGAGTACGAAACTTGCAACAAATATTTTCCTCATATCGTTATGCTTTCCTTTCTACAGTCTATCAAATCTGTGAAATAAAAGCAATAAACACCTCGAAAAGGTTTCCTTCGAAGAGTAAAAGTGCATCTTAAAACAACATAGGAATTTGGAAAATAAAATAAGCTCTCTGACCTTCTTAAATTTGCCTTAATTAAAACTACATAAAGGTTATGAATTAAGAAAAAAAAAAGAGTTTTGAAATAGAAAAGTAGGAACAAAGTACATTTAAAAGTAGTTGCCCTGATTTTAATAATTGCAGACATTTTGACAATTGCATTATTTTGCAGTTAATACTAATAAAGAACAATTAACTTCTAAAATTTAGCTGATAAATTACGTTAACTTAATTATGAAGTTTTACATTCTGCACTTTCCTGATCAAGCTACGCATGTATTCATCCAAGCGATACGGGTTCTCAACTGTACTTTGTTCTTGCATCTAATTAAGATCGTTTAAATCCTCTTCGCTTTGAAGTTTTGAATTGTACTGCTCACTGGCCATAAAATGATAGCCATTTATAAAGTGGATATTAAAGTTCAAGATTCTGTAATTACAGCTAGAAAATTCTAGTCAACTCTTGAGTAAGTGGTTGCAAGCGGTTTGTTGTTGTTTAAAATTGTAAGCGGCTTTAGGCAACTGTTGAGGACTCTTGGTAGTTTAACGACTCGTGTTTTTGTGCTGAAAATTATTTTAAGTAGTTACACAAAGTGTACTTTAAAAAAAATTTAATTACTGTTTATTTAAGTGTTTTCCACTTTATATATAACTCATTTTGAACGTATGTGTTATCTAAGATGAGACCGCTTGGTTAAAATGAAGATTTCGAGCTACACTATAATTGATTATGTTATAAAAGCATAATGTAGACACCGGACGAAATTAATGATTTGAATTGAACAAAGCTAAAAATGGCAAATACTGTTTAATTAGAATGCATGGAGGAAATGGGAGAAGTAGCAATAAATTAACAAAACAAGTAAGTAAGATAGAGAAAGTTTCAGATGACTGAAAAGAAATGAATCAAAATAAGAAAAATGAAGCCGATAATTAAAAATAATGCAAAGGTAAATATTTTAATATGAAAAAAAAATAAAAAACGAAGAACGTTTAATGAAGAAGTTTGTGTAATATATGGCAAGAGTGAACTTTTCAACTATTTGACGAGAAATGATTTCACACTGAACCTACCATTTTTGAGAATTTTTACTTCAACAACGTGGCTTTACTTTCGAATCCACCATTGTGAAAATATATGTGCACGCGTATGGATGTCAGTACACTTTTCAATGTTTGCTCTTTCATTTAATCTGGAACCTTTTTAATTGCTTCCTTGTACGAAGTAAAGGAAGTATTGCAATCGCGAAAATTTTCGGGTATCATATTTCAAGGAAATTATCCATTCTGATCTGTATCGAATGCAATTTAACGATGTTTTTGCGTGACATCTGTACGAAGGAGAAAATAAAGGACTCTTTTTCCCAAAACGGATTCCCGAAAGGATTTAAATTTTATTCGGAAGAGATTTTAGGTGACGTCCTTACGTACTACGTATGTATGTATCTCGCATAACTCAAAAACGAGTAGCCTTAGAACGCTGAAATTTTATAGATAGGACTGTTATAACATGCAGTTGTGTATCTCCCTTTTTGGTTGCGATCGGCCGCACCAAATGTATAAATCTGCAGGATCAGTACTTACTATCTAGGAGTATAATGTCTGTAAATTTACTTCAGAGATAGTTGTCTAGAGGCTTCCAATAATTAATCCGATTTATGGAAAACTCGAAAATTTAATGGAAACATGAATAGTTGCTACAAACTACAAAGTGATTACATTCATAGATGGAAATATATGATATTATTTACAGATGACTACTATAAATCAGCGTCTTTTACATTCAAACGTCTTTCAGTCGTGTCACCGTCTTAATAAAGGAATCGTCTGCGTTCTATTCAGCGAGAAAAAAAGTTCTTTCGCACAGCTTGCAGCGTCATCTGATTATTATCGGCGATGCCATCCCATAAATATATATATATATATGGTACAGCTTGAGTATAGGACCCCATTGGCGATTTTCAGCTTGGCGCACCTTTTGGACGGTATTTTTCTGGCAACCCAGCGAATTCTAGAATACTTCATTTCGGCAACCCTGTCTGTATCTTCACTAAATCTTGCAAGGAGCAAAATATTGATGTATTCAACAAATTTCTAGAAATTGTAAGGGACATAAACTGGGCAGAGTATAGGATTTCTTTTTAAATTTACCATGATTTTGTAAACTTTACTAAATTTCCAGCATTTCTTTACATTATTTTTAATGTAAACATGTATTCTGAACTCCTGTTTTCAGTTTTACAACTTAAAATTTGCGTTTTCAACATTACTGCTTAAAATATGCCTCTATCTACTTGTGTATTTTCAAATCTTTTTTTTTTCTTTTTAATTTAAACATGCATTCTTAACTCCTATTTTCATGTTTTTAATTTAAACATGTATTCTGAACTTCTATTTTCAATTTTGCAGCTGAAAATTTGTATTTTCAGTATGACTGCTAAAAATATGCTTATTTATTTATTTTCAGTTTTACTGTTTAAATATACATTCTAAATTTGTATTTAAGATTTTTCTTGTTAAAATGTGCATTCTAACTTCTATTTTCAATTTTAACTCCTTTTCTATGGCTAAACTTCTATTTTCAAAATTATTATTTAAAATATGCTCCCATTTACTTATGCACTTTCAAATTTGCTGTTTAAACATATATTCTAAAATTTTTTCTGGTTAAAACGTGCTTTCTAACTTGTGTTTTCAATTTTAACTGCTTTTCCATGGCTTGGCGACATTTTTCGGTTGCCAAGCCAAAAAATCGCCAATGGGGTTCTATTCTCAAGTTGTTTCTATTCTCAAGTATATGTATATTTATACGTTTAGAATTATTAAGAATTTGATTATTAAGAATCTGCATAAATGCATGTATGTTTCTCGCATTATGATAAAACAACGGTACCTAAAGCCACTAAATTTTGAAAACGTACGCTTTCACCACCTGTATGTAGGCATCTGAAAGTCCAAATTTGAAATCTATTTTTATTATCTATTTCATATTTTGCAAAACTTTAACGAATTTTTTATTAACAAACTCAACGACTCAAAGCGAGCAATGACAAACGAGCAAAGCGAGCAAAACTCAAAGCGAGCAATGACAACACTATGCGAAAAAAATATTTTCATCTCCAACGCAAGAGACTGTGTATCGGAAAATGTAAAATATGCTCATTTTAAAATTATTTTGCGATATTGCTCTTGAATTGAATTTTATGGTTTAAGGGCGAAGAACATGATATTTAATGTATAAAGGTAACCCACAAAACGTTAAAAAACGCCCCTTTGGGTGTAATGTAAAATCTGAAAGCTTTCAATTTTTTTTTTTTAATCGTCCGTTCTTGAGTTCTGCTAGATACGAAAATGGCTTCATTTTTTTTTT
>KK114143.1:249842-277016 GCA_000611955.2 Stegodyphus mimosarum | reverse complement strand
AAGGCTTTAACCTTTTTTTTTTTTTTTTTTTTTTGTTTCTCACACGCTGAATGTCTGCAGTTTTCAGCGCATTTTAAACCAAGAATACTTTTATTTAAAACTATTACTATTTGCGGAGATTTCCCTCTTTTTTATATTGATTTCATTTTCTGAAAAAAATTTCTTATTCCCATGATGAAAACATTTTACCATTAAAGATGTTCTAAGCAATCTAGTATTTATTCCCTTCGATTACCGTCAAAAACTGCATGAATTATCTACGTACTGTATTTTCAAGCTATTTTCCATCTCATTAGTGATTTCACCTTTAATGAATGAGGTTTTCTTGAAGTATTGGTTTTGGAAGAAACCAAATATAAAGTGAACCAAAGGTAGTAAGTCTACTTCTCATTTCTATTGATCCAAATGGCTTTACTTCATATATTTCCTCCTTTTCTTCTGAAACGAAATATTGTTGAAAATTCTTTTCATTATCCAATTTCACATTCATAGGATCGAAATTACCTAGAATCAGCATTCTACAGAATCAAGACAGGGTACGTTCGAGGCATAAGGTCAACTATACATCGAGACTACCCACCGACACTAGCTACCGTAAACGATTGGCATAATAAAATAGAAATTTCAATAATGATGTAGTAGTAATGAGTAAGAAGATTAATACACGTTTGTCACTTGCACAAAGTTGTCACATGACATACCATCAAAGCGTAATGGGATCAGCACAGACATGGAACTGACACTGCGTAGAACCAACATCGGCATGGGAACAACGCGGCTATTAATTTCCAAATGGTTGGTTAATAATATATTGGAATAATTTATAAACCATAAAAGTGCATTCAGAAACAAGTCCCTCATTTCCTTGCTCCAGAAAAGAAGGACCTGTGTCTGATCGCCTCGAAACCGGTAATATTTTATTCAAAATCAATGCTTAAATAAGGATAATGTTTTGCCTGGTTTTAAATAGTAAATCTATGCTGTGTTTGCAATCTCCTACGTAATTATTAAAATAAATTTAGAATGTTTCTCACTGCGGAAATTTCTTGGCTGTAAATGTTCAGTAGCCTGCTTCTGTACAATCCGAGTATATCTTATTCTTAAAAAATTCTTACTTTAATCACGCACGGAAGACAAATACCATTCGTGTGCTATAAATTTCAAGCAGGGAAAAAATATTCAAACACGAATTGTTTTTACCGTTTTTGTAGTACTAAAACAGCAAAGTTAATTAGATCTAAGTAGAGCACAGATGCTCCAATAGTTTGTTTTCCCACTATTGGTCTTACTGTTTGGAGTTTCTGAATGTTAGTTCTTCTAAACGAACTTGATAATGTTTTTGTAGACTAATTTCCAAGCTTTAATGACGCTGTAAAATCTTGTGACGAGAATCGTTAAGTACACCCAGGATGTCTCGGAAGTCCCATTTTTCTTAGAATTTATATCTTCTTGGTTCGCATGAATCACTAAATGTAGATGTTAACTTTACGGATAAAAATAATTAAGCATTTTTACTTCCTTGTACGAAGTAAAGGAAGTACTGTAATCTGGAAAAATTCCGGGTACCATATTTCAACGAAAATATCAATTTTGACCGCTATCGAATGCAATTTAACTATGTTTTTGCGTGACATCTGTACGTAGGTACAGAATAAAGGACTCAATTTCACCAAATGAATTATAAAACCTATTTAAAATAGATTCAGAAGAAATTTTTCATGGTGTCTATACGTAGACACGTTCGTGGTTACGTACGTATGTATGTATGTATCTCGCATAACTCAAAAACGAATATTCTCAGAATGTTGAAATTTTGTATATAGGACTGCTATAACATGTAGATGTTCGCCTCCCTTTTTGGTTGTAATCGGCGGCACCTAAAGTATATATATATATACACCCATTCTATTAATCGGCTCAGCGAGTTCAGTTTTTTTTATTCTTATATGATGGTAAATTGCGCATTTTTTGCTTTAAAAAAGGTTGAATTATGTTGTTATTACCTTCCGGTTAAGATTTTTATGCCTTTAGTAAATTTGCATGCAATATTTGTAGGATTGTCAACAATATAAAATTGGTTTAAATGCCGCTAAGCCTAATTATTTTTGCCATAGCAGCCATATTTGTTTACATTTGAAACTAAGCAGAATAGTGGATTTGCTGCCAATCTAGAGAAACTAAGCTTCGCAACAATAAAGATAAGTCTCCTTTTATTATTGCGAATTAAATCATGCTTAATCCATTCTGGAATTTATTCGAGGAAATAAGTGTGGAATTTATTCTAGGAAATAAGCCTGAACTAAAATATCTGTATTAAAAATTACAAAGATATACTTTGTGATTTTTAATACAGATATTTTGAGTTTTTATGTATTTTTGCCTTGTCGCGAAGTGAGAACTGAATTAATTGAATGAGAAATACTGAATCGTCTGGTAAAAACTGTTTGTATCTTTTTTTTTTTTTTTTCCAGTTTAACTTCTTTTATGCATCGTTTTAGATTTATTATAGTATTTGAATAGAACATATGGAGACAATTAGATAATTCTTCAGAAAATTATATCAGATACAATAGATCGGTTTAGATTTAGATATATATTCAAAATTCTGTAACTCATTTTTTTTAATTACGTCAAACATTTTGCTGCTAAGAACATTTATTCACACTCACATAATGACAAGAACAACGATGTAACGATGAAGTAACGATGTTTCTTTCTACTTTGATAATTATTTAAATATTAAATGCTGCATTAATGTTTTCGAATTTAAAATGGCGTTCATTTAGTGAAAAATAGCTAAAACTTCTAAGCGTTTCTTTTACTACTGAGTGGTAAAGTCTTAAATTTTCTTAAGTTAGTGAATTCGTAAGCAAAAATTTTGAAATGCAGCAAATTATCGCTAGCTTCGATGCATGATATCATTGTGTAAGTAGTTAATTCGTTCAACTTATAAGCTTATTATTTATCAACTTTATAAATAACAAAATTAATTATAATTAATTATTATCAACAAAATTATTATTATCAACTTTATAAATAACAAAATTTATAATAACAAAATGAATTAAAATTAAAATTATAAATAACAAAATTTTTATCAAACATTTATCAAAATAACTTTTATAAGTTTCGTTCAACTTATTATTTCTTCCGCCTTTTTCCCATGCCTTCGTGACGTAGTGGTCAGCACGCTCGACTCGTAACCGAGAGGTCCGTGGTTCGATTCCCGGCGAAGGCGCTGCTCATTTTCCATGTCTCCTGCTTCGAAATAACCTAGTGACTCTACACGGATGCTCGAACTAAAAAGGTGCTGGATGATGATTCTCCACCACCGAGATTTGGTGACTGGGTCCCCAAAACCCCAGTCGCCCTTTAAAAGGGGGACTATATAAGGTATTTCTCCTGCCTTCTTAGCATGCTTTTATGGTGTAATGACCAGCACACTCGGCGCGTATTCGAGAGGCCCGTGGTTTGACTCCCGGCGAAGGCGTTGCTCATTTTTCATGTCTCCTGCTTCGAAATAATCTAACGTCTCTACAAATTGGCTTTGGAAGATCCGCGTATTGAATGTTGTCTTTCAAAAATCTAAATAATCTGTACAGTGGCTCTCGAACAAAATGGTGTGCCACCACCTGGATTTGGTCGAGTGGGTTCCGCAGCTCTTCTCAGTCGCCCTTAGAGTAAAGGAGAGAGTAAAGAAATAGCACATTCTCCTGTACTTTCTCTTAAGGTGTAAGTGGTTAGTAAGTAGGAAAAACGTGATTCGGATTACATACAGTCAGAAAATATTACATTATTTTTCACATTTCCTCATCTGAAATATATTTTTAATTCTACAAGTATCTTATTTCCGATATCCTTGGCTTAAAGAAAACTAATGTTTCTCTGCAAAAGTAAATTTTAAAATATGAACTGAATATGTTAATCCTTAATTTTCAAAGAAAGGTTTACGGTAGTTGACCGATTACTGTGAATTACCATTATATCGAATTAAACTGTTCAAATCATCATCCTCTTTTAAAATTGTATAATTTAAAGAAAACTTCTTTTTAGTAAAATTAGTCTAATATCATATGAACAATACCTAAAGGAACAAATTCTTTACTAAGATATATATAAACTTAATGCGGATTTGATTGAAGTTTATAATAGTGTGGATGATATTATTAGTAGGAATGCAGATCTTATATACAAATTTCAATTAAAATGTTTTCTAAAAACGTTTCAATAACAGCATTAGAAATACAGTATCTAATTTTAAAAATTAGCAAATTCATTTTATTTGAATTTATTTCACGCTTATTTCATATTAGTTGATATCAGATAGTATCTTATTCACAGAGAACAGTCTTACCTTATCTAAGATTTCTAGCTCCTTTGCTTCAACAGCAGCATATTACTACTTACTAAGCAAAATGATAGGAAAATTGACAGACGCTAAAATGTGTATGTATTACTGTTAAATACTTAAGCTAAAATCCATAAATTTTCATCACTATGAAAGGTTAAAAATTTAATGCATCGAAAAAGAATTTTGTTTTGATAAATTTTACAGAAAATTGAAGTTGAGAGGTACTCAGTCACTAGTGATGGAAGAGTTTCTAATTTCTCCTTTTCTCCAAAGATTCTTGTTGCTTAATGTGATATATAAAAGCATTTTCGATCAAAATATTTTAAATCCTATTGAAGAAAAAATTAAAAATTTTAAAAATACATATCGGTATGGGATCTTTAAGGATCAACACTGAATGTTTAATTGATCCACGAAGGAAAAAGACACGAAACCGAAACTCAACAGCTTTAAACTGACTGAATGAAGAAAGGGAATGATAATGCTGTGAATGTTTTTAAGATTATATTGTGTATTATGGTAAATAAATGTACCAGCAATAAAGTAATTTAAATAATTTTACGTGTAAAATAAGTATGCAAAGACCGAACACCAAATTTTAAAACGCAAATGCAAATCAATAAATTTAAAAAAGGAATATTTGATGAAAAATTTCCTCCATCCTCTTCATGAAAAAGAGAATAAGGAGATACGGAATTTGAACTGGAGTGGAAGAAGGCCGAAATTTAGATGTATGTTTTACATACTAAAATGTTGAAAAAAGTATTGGTTTATCATTAATTATTAGCATTAAAGTTTAATTTATTACTATCATAGTTAGTTATTAATATAAAGGTGTTAGTTAATAAACAGTAGAAAAAGTATTAGTTAGTCGCTAATGAATAATGTAAGTTGGTTAGTCTCCGAAGGAATTAGTTCATCGAACCGTTAAGTTAATATATCTGTATTTTACTCTCAAATGATTTCCATGAAAATACATTCCGTTAGAATTTTGGCTTATTGTTTTTTACTTTTAGCTGTATAAAATTGTCTGTAGATATGTGCTACTGTTAACAAAAATTATGAAAATCAGTCAGTAAACTAGTGTATTAAGGTGGCAAAAATTTCATCAGAAGTAAATTATATTGTTGAATTTGTTACTGAATATTTATTTCTACAATGGCATAACTATTTTTCTTGAAAAACAAATTCGAGACCTTTGTTATAATTAACACAAAACTGGGTCACTGGATGTTTATAAAATGCAATTATATATTATATAATTACATATTTTGCTTAATTCGTGTTGTTCAAATGTGGTCGATTCAATGAACTCCTTCAACATTCATGTTTCAAGAAAAGCTTGAAGTACATCAGCTTAAGAGATTTAGCATCGATAATGATTTGAATACTGGAATTATCCGGATTCGTGTGTCATAAAATATAGTAAAATCGTCTTTCCTCCCATTAAAGAATGTGAAGTTAATAACTCTGTAACTCTCAATAAAAAAGTGCATTTTCAAACATTTTTACTTTAAGGGATGTATGGAGTCCTATTCTTGGTGATCAATGCATAAATTTTAATCTAGATTATTCAAAATATATTTTACCTTAACTCTAATCTTTGGTGATATGTAGCAAGAATGAGGGGGTCGCCCAGCGGCTCTAAACATTCAGCTTAGCGAAAATAATTATTTTTGCATTACCAATCTAAATGCTGAAGATATCAATCATGAACAATAAAAATAGTTTATCGTATTCACTTGCTTTTGAAAATAACAATAAAATAACATTTCATTTCTTTAGTTATTAAATAATATTATATTTATTAGAATTACAATTTTCCACTATTCTGCCTAAACGTTTAGCTACATCATTCTCTCGTACCTCTCCATTATCTCAGGAAATATTTTCTAATACAGAGCTTGTAGTTACTTTCTACATAAAAAATAGAGAGCATCTGCAAAGAGCACTCGCTTTTACTCCGCAGACTTAATCGTATCCGAGAGGAAACAAAACATAGCTTTTTCTAATGTTTGTTTTCTGGCATTTAATGTTTATTCTTCTAGGTCTACTTTTTAATCAAGATCTAATTTATTTAAAAGCTTTTCTTTTGATAGAGGTGTCTTTCTGGTTTGGTTAAAATTTTTAGGAAGTTGTACAATAAGACGTTTAGGAAATCGTTTCGTTACAAACAGCATCCTACTCTTAAAATAATTTGAATAATCTTCATTTCTATTTCTTTTCTTCTTTTGTCAGTTAAAATATTGTCCAGACTCGTCACAGATTAAACTTTAAGGTTATTTTATTTTCCGTGTACAAAAATGGTGTCTCAATCGTTAATGGCAATGAAGTAAATTTTTGGGGAATTTATAATGTCACTTATTAATAATGTTTAACATGCTTTTATTAGACAGAAAAAGCTTTGAAATGTTACAGTTCAAGAAACATACATTAGAAAAGAAGGTACACACTGTGTAAGGTTTTAGTTAAACTAACAAAGTTTTATTTTAATTTTCCCTTTTCTATCTGTTCTCATTTCAACTTACCGTTAAAATAAGCGCGTTTCAGCTTTCAGCGCTAATAGCGTTTCAGCTTTATGCTAATTTGAAGTGGAGCCAAGTTCTATTTAAACGAAAGGTGTGAGAGAGCTTTTAATCTCAGACCACTGTTACTCTATTCGACGTTCGCCTGACCAGCTAGTATTTAAATTCTAAGCCGTAGCGCTGTTACGAGATTACTTATTGAAGTATCGCACCATTTAGTTTAGAGGCCAACCTCGCGTTCATAGCTCTCTGAGCAACGACGATTTAATTTCTATTTAGCTTTAGTTTAAATTATTTGATTGTTCAGCTTAGACCCAAGTGGCGGTCATTATTTTCTGTATCCCTCCCGAGTTGGGAAGTGGCTGTACATAATTGTGGTTTAATAAAAGATGATTTTAAATCCCTCTGAAGTGTAGTTCTTCTACCACTTATTCACAGTATTCTACCACAGAACATAGCTGCATTCAGCTCCCTGTTCAAGATGAGGACCACGTTTCATGAAGATGTTTGCCAAGAATATGCACCGAACACTCAGTCCTGACAACTGTAGGAAAAAAACATCCACGCAACTAGAAAAGGATATGGGTCATGATAAAACTGCTCAAGACTTTACGAGAGAAATAATGATGAATAATAGTACTAAAATATAATATGAATAATAGTACTAAAAATATTTATAAATTATCCACGAGATCAAATTGTTTGATAGTAATATTAAAATATTTTGAATTAAGAATAGGGGGTAATGGTCTTTGGGAAATTCCTCAGCTTTCCAATATGGATAGAATTACATTTTGGTGGCAAAAGGTGAGGAACAATATGACCTCATGTCCAGCCTACACAGTTCATATGCACCAAATAAAGACTTTTAAATAAATGAAAGTCGTAAAATAAATTATTGTTGTTGTTGTGACTATTCTTATTTCTCTGACTTAATCAGAACAAACCCACAAATTTTATCGTGGCAACGAGTACAAGAATGCGTCTGTCTTTGGCAAGAGCCTTGGGCACCGTATAAGTGATATTAGGACTTTGCCGAGTTCCTATACAATTTTGAGGGACAGTACCTCACAAGACGGTCCGAGGGCTTCCCACTCTTCTTCCTTTATCATTAAATCACACGAGAGGATTCGGCTCGTGATATATTTGCACTGCTACCATGCAATAAAGACATTATACATTTCAGACATCTATGCCTTCTGCGAGACCTTCGGTACGGTAGTCAGAGTCACTAATTACTATACCGTTGGGCGACAAATAAATTATTATTTGTATGAAGACCATTCATTACTTATAGATGAATTTAAAAAAACAGAAAAGTAGTTATTAAATTGAGTAAACCAAATAGTTTTGAAAAGGAAATAACAAAAAATATATATAGTTTAAACGGTATATATAAGTAGATAATTGAGTTTATTTTTTCAATAATATGGGTACAAAATGTTTTAAAAATTCATAAATTTTAAGGCTTATATTTAGAATTAAATTGCAGGTCCGTGCTTCGTGGAAAATTTTGAACGAGACCATGGTAAAATAATTGCACTATCGTCTCAGAGCTGCATCGTTTGCTAATTTGTTTGCCTGATCATTGCCAAAATCATTACTATGGTTTTTAATCTAAGAAATTTTGATCTTGTAATCCGGAATCAAAGTAAGTAAAGTGTATCCGGGAGACTAATGGGAAAGAGAACGGTTTCTTAATAACTAAAATAGCTGCTTGAGAGTTGGATGTTGAGGTATATTCATTGAGATTGTTCAGAACGCCAATTAAAGTGGCTGCTTTTGTGGCTAATATTTCAGTCTGAAAATCACTGTTATTATTATTAAGGAGGCAGAATTTCCTTTGATGCTATTTCAAGTGGGATTAGGCAATAAACAATTGAATTAGCTTTTTCTTCAATTTTTTATCTATTAATATATCTATTAGTAGTATATTTGTATCCATTAGTATATTTAAATTTGCATTAGAATGGAAAATTTTATTTTATTGAAAATATGAGCTGGATGAATAAAGTTAGGATTATTTTCCCTTTCGTAATCAGATGGCATAAAAATTCAGTCATAAAAGTTTACTTTAGGTGCTCTTTAGTGTCGTACAGACTTTAGTGTAGGTGCAATGTAGTATAGTACTGATTTTAGTGTATGTGCCCTTTAGAGTAGGTCCACTTTAGTGTAGGCGCATTTTAATGTAGCGCAGACTTAGTACAGGTGCTTTCCACCTCTGCACTGGTTGAGAGTGGAATAGTGCTAGCGAAAACACCAAGAGTTAAATTGGAAGTAATATGATTCGCTCAAGTAATGCAAATTTAAAAGGCTCAACAGTATGGGAAATACAACAAGCTGTAGCTGCCAGAGTAATACTGGCTGGTCAGGCTGATGCGCAGAATGTCTACAGGGAACCGAGTATCAGATGCAATAATACTCCGCACAGTAACGCCAGGAGTAATGAAGTTGCTTCCCTACAACAACATGGGATGAGCAACGTCGATTTGGCCGCCTCCACATGTAGATAGTCCACAAAGAGTCACCCGTGAGAAGCGAAAACGAATCCATCACTGTAAACGACACAATTTCAATTCGCTACACTCCATGCGTAAAAAAAATCGATACACAGTGTTTTAAAATCACTGCTGACAACGTTATTTCACTGTTTCATCGTTACTGACCTTCGTGCCTGGGGATTCGTCGATGTGACCACCTTGTTGCCTGGAAGGCGGTGATGTATTGTTTTTCAAACTCGCTCAGTTACATATGACCTCATCATTCTTTCTTAATTATGACCAAAAGCACTACCTTGGAAGTCGGTCCGAATTTACGCGATGTAGGAGGGCTGGGCGATTTACATATGCCGGCTTCTTCCGTTCCGATGCACCGCACATACGCTCTGTGCATTCACTGGCTATGCATATTTAATAATGTTCATAGCTGAACTAAACGTTAGGACGTTAATTTATTTTGCAATCACTCACACACAGAACACTTCGTATGCATTTATCAGTACCGTATTGATAAATACGTGCGAAGTGATGACAAATATGGACATATTCCATGCAAAGTTCTTGAATAATTTCGATTTTAAAGTTCTTTTCTGGAGAGCAACGCGAATAAAACGTCAATTAGTCCAGGTTGATTTTCTTGATAGGAGATATTTTAACTGCGGATGAATGAGTTACAGTCTGAGACAAATTTGTTTTATCTCTGTATTGAATAATTAACGCTGATTTCTTTCGCATTTCGAACTTTAGGAAATACGAAAAAGAAATTTGGCTTTAAACTGGCACCTAACCAGTAGCAGCCTTTTTTTTCTTCTTTGCAATCATAAATAGAGGATTCATGTTACAACCCTTCTAGACGCAAAACAGTCAGCTGTGTGTTAAATGACTTTTGACACAGTTCAATGTTTTTAGATTCTGCAAGACTCGCGTAAGAATCTTGAAATGAAATATAAATCCTTGAATGTCTTTTGGAAGAAATTTTGTCTATTCTTTTTCAAAAGCGAGAAGAAACCTATGGCAGAAACTGATAAATTCATCAGGTCACTCATGTAAATGGAAGAAGCGTTTAACCCTGTCGAGCAGTTATTTGGAGGTCATTAATGATCACGCCAACGATTTTAACAAAGCTGTTGGATTTAGATAACAAAGAACTTGATAACCGATGAGCTTATGGAGATGAGTGAGCAAATCGCTACAGAAGATGCTGATACTAACCACTAGAATAACATGAGACAGTTGCAAGCTTAACAGAAAGTTCAAGCTGATTTGAAAAAGAATTTCAAATCTAGAAAGCATAGCTCATAGACTCTGATAATGAACGCAGTCTAGCTACAAGGTCAAGAATAAAAAAATCAGCTGGCTATGAAGAAATTTTACGTGGCCAGAAAATGTCCCTGAGTCATCATACGTTTTACACTTTAATTCATAAAAATTAACAAATGAGCTGTTGGATTTTACGAAGCCATCTACATTGAAAAAACTCCGTGCAATGGAAAAAAATGGAAAATTTATATTAATGCTAGTTTGAGTTAATATGCATGAAAACCATCTTCTTTTTTTGCACATTTTTTTCAAGTGCTTTCTTAGTCCTTCTTCCTATTAAATTAAACATTATTTGTGTTTATATGCAAAGCTAAATCTTTGTGGGGTTTTTCTTCTTTAATTCAGTGTTCAAAACCTTGAACCCCACAAAACACTAGTAAGGGTAAGTCTTATGTGTGTGAACAAACACCTGAGACTTAAGAAGGGTTAACTACCCTTTATTTCTTAAAATAAATGCAATCAACTCCTAACTCGGAGTATACACAAACTTGGGCTTGAACTGAAATAATTATGAAATTAAACTAACTAAGCTTAACTAAAGCTAACTGAAAGATATAGCCGGAGCTATCGGGATTCTAAGTAGTTAGCCCCTAAATATGAATTAAATTCGCAAAGACAAGCAAGGGCCTAAAATATGGCCGAGCGTAGTAATAGCTAAGAAAGATGTAGCCAAAAGGCAAACGCGCGCTAGTCAGGAAATTAGACTCTCGAAGTCGGTGAAACATCGAGTTAAATAGTACTCTTACTCATTTGCATTCACTGCGTTTCTGAAATTACATTCTGGTAAGAAATTGTAATCCGAAACTAGAATAGATAGAAAAGATGTATAACTTAAAATAACTGTTAATAAAATTGGGATAAACCTTACAACTTAGTCACTTGAATCCAACTTAACAACGTGTTTTTCATCAGTCCTACCTAACACATTCACGGTACTTTAAATTATCAAGTGCCGTCAAGCTCCACTGCATTTTCTTGCTGTAGATCAATAGTCTAAAATTCTAATTGCGCTCTGGTTGAATGTTCGATCTGAAAGTAGCTGATAGTTCAGAATCTTTTCTTAACAAATAAAAGGATTTTTAAAAATAAAATAAAAAATAGTTTTAGTAAATTTTAAATTTCGCTGACTAAATTTATCGCACCATACGTAAACAATAATAATAAAACGCAAAAGGAAAAAATTGAAGTTAATATTTAATTTTTACATGAAATCTAAACGTTGGTACATTCAAGAAATTTCTGTTAGTAACACTTTGTAATTCAAACATACCGACAGTTAACGTTAAATTTTCAGAATGAGACTTGCTTCAAATAATTTTAATACGCTAATTAATCATTAAATAATTTACTTGAGCTTAAACTACACTGACGAGCCAAAACATTAAAACCATACCCAAATTTTTCAATGAGCTCATCTGGATGACGCGGAGGGAGCGTGATTAAGTGGAAATGCTATTTAACTGCTGATAGAGAAGGTAAGAAGTCATTTTTACACTTGCTTTCGAGAGTGATGGGAATGGCTGATGATCTAAGAGAATTTGATACAGATTATAATGGCCCGAAGACTCAGGAAAAGTATTTCCGAAAATGCACGACTGGTAGGTTGTTCAGGATCTGCCGTTCTTAGTATTTATGCAAAGTGGATAAATAACGGTGAAGCCAGTACTAGACGCTAAGGTGTGGACATCCACGCGTCATCAAAGAAAAAAGGACGTCAGAGATTATCCCGCTTTAGTACAGCAAAATCGGTGCCAGATAATGTGTCAGCTGACAGCCCAATACAATGCACATTTAAGTGCAAATGTTTCGGAACACACAGTTTATCGGACACTGTTGGATGTGGAACTGCGCAGCAGACGTCCTATTCGTGTGCCTCTTTAACAAAACGTCGTCGTCAATTGCACCTACAGTGGGCTCGGGAACATCGAGACTGGGCCATGTATAAGGAAAGACTGCCTGGTCCGATGTATCATGATTTCTCATTCGTCACGTCGATGGTCGTGTCAGGGTACGCCATCTTCCAGGCGAAATGTTTCTCCTTTCTGTACATCAGATAATACACAGGCTGATAATGGCGGTATTATGCTTTGGAGGACGTTGTCATGCATGGTTTTAGGAGCATTAGTTGTGGTAGAACAGACCATGAAAGCTGTGGACTATCTGAACATAACTGCGGATCAGTTTCACTTTTACATGGCGTCTGTCTTCCCATCTGGAAATGGAATCTTCCATCATGACAATGCCCCATGTCACAAAACTCGAATTCTGTTGAAGGTTCGAGGAGTATAAGGATGAATTCCAATTTATGTCCTGGCCACCTAACTCTACGGATTTTAACCCGATAGAGCACATTTGGGATGTCATGGGTTGAGTGGAAGCAGGCATCTACCAAGAACTTCTGGGACCCATGCTAAGGCGAGTTGCAGCTGTTTTGTAGGCCAAAGGACGCGCAAAGCGTTATTGATTAGATAGTGATAATTTTTTGGTTCTTCAGTGCAAAAGTAAATAAATTATGAAAACGAGTTAAGTTTTCATAGAAAATTTTCTAAGTGGGATGAACTTGAGTATAAATAACGACAACGTTGTCTTTTTCTCTTATTCATTAAGTTGTTTTTGGAACACAAAGAATAATACATATGTTTGTATGTAAATAATTATAAATTTCTTAACTTCTTACCACAGCTTGACAGTTCATTAGCATTTTGATTCTCTTAAAGTTTGAAGCCTTCGAAAACAATTACTGGAAATATCTTCATCACAGTTTCCAGATGCTCATAGATAATCGGATTCTTTTTTAAATTAGTTTCCAGTGTGAAAAAAACGTTCACCTAAGTCCCAAACAAAGGGATCATTTTTGTGCAAAAGTTCCTCTGAGCTTACTTATATTTTGATAAGTACGAATAAAAGCTAATCAAATTCTATTCGAACATTTGAATAATATTTTTATCACCGTAAATTAATTAGTTCCACTTGGAGATTTTCTGGTGCATTATGCACGTTCCTTTTTAATAGTAATGGATATAGCGTTAACTCGGATTTCAAGTCATTAAAATCTCGAAGTTTTTGCAACACCTTTATATTAATAACCTTTATATTAGCAAAAGTTTTTGAGACCAATGCTAGAGTGCATTTTTAGACTATCGTTGCTTATCAGTGTTTGTCTCTCCGCCATACTTTCAACTTCAGTCATGAAAAAAGTATCTAAATAATTTCTTCCTTGCATGAATTAAACAGAAATCTACCTTTGGCCTGGGATTTGAATTCAAGGTTTTCCTCTTTGCTCAGATTGCACAATTTCCAGCATTTCATTTTCTTTAAGCTATGCGAAGCTGGTAAAAATCTTCCAAAAAGATTAATTTTTTGAAGACTTGATCTGGATAATGTTACCCCTCTTTTTGTGATGTAGGAATGGCAAGTCCTTCTTACATTCAAGTCGAGTGTGTGAGTAATCTGTCCAGATATACTCTTCACACTCCTAATCTATTGTCTGGACTGAAGCGCATCTCTCTCATCCAGTAAAGTGGGTTAAGAACTCCTACACTTTCAAGAGTTCATTCCGTTGCTACTAATAAGCCTGCAGGGTAAGGAAAACTCAGATTCTTTCTGGTCAGCACAACCCGCCAGATTTTTATCTGTTGAGATGCTTAAAACTGACGGCTGGTTTCGCATAATTCCTATTTAAGAATGACTTTTTAAGTCATTCTTAAACTTTGACGATGTTATTTGAGTGATCTTTCCTTTTTTAACATAAAAAAAGGTAAGAACATATATTTGAAGTAATTATATATGATAATTTCATGTACGAAAATCAAGAGAAGAAGGACATAAATCTTGCAATATTTTCTAGAATACTCTGTTTATTTTTTTTAATAAAATGTGAAAGTAAAGACCTTTACGTTTGCAACTTTATGCCAAAGTTATTTTCACATTCTTTTAGGAATAACATGCAGTTTTCCTAAATAGTATGCATTTTATCTATACCTACGTACAAGTTACAGAGCGGAGATTTATTTGGTTAATTTCCACCCGAACTAAATTGTCTGTTTGTTAAAAAAGAGAGAAAATTTTTTTGTCGTATTTAACTGATGCTTTTAATGCAGCATGCATGTGTTAATCTAGATCAGGAATTTTTGAAACGTTTTCTTACATTAACCCTTTCTAAAGAATCGGTTTCTTCATTGACCCAGTTAGATTTTTCTTTAGAATATATAACATACAACTTAATGCAAGGAATTGCATACGCATAACTTAAAGATAACAGTTAGAATAAGAACATGAACAATAGCTTTGGAAAAAATGGCTTAATAAAATGGCTTAAAATGGCTTTGGAAAAAATGGCTTATAGCTTAATTATTTTTTGTATTAATATTATTTTTAATTTTAGAAACACGAACAAATTTTCAGAAACAAAGTCATAGATTCAGATTGCAAAAGAGCCCGATTTTTAATTTATGTAATGACTGTGCTTGATAAATTGATGCATTGTTTTATATTTGGCATGAACTAGCGTAACTTATATTTTTTTAAATCCTCTCTTTACAAAATAACAAATTGTTTCTTGTTTTCGGAGTAAATTATTGACTTGAATAAAACCTGCTTTCCTTAGGAAAGAAGAAAAAAGTTGGAAAGGTTAATAATGTTGGTTCAGTTACAACTTTTATTTGGGGATATTTCTCTCGAATGACTTTTAAATTCAAAAACTTAATTTACCCATATGTTTTGAATAAAACTTGTGCTTGAACAGCCTCCTGCAATGCAATCAACTGTTCTTTCAAGATGAAATATAGTGCAGTTCAACGTTTTATGAGCCATGCTGGCGCGTTCAAATTTTCAAGGTCGTGAAAGAGAATATTAAAATCTGCTTTTAAATTTTGCAAGTGGTTCATGTGTAACAATACAGATTCTGAGGAAGTTTTTAGTTCTTTCGTTTTTTTCATGTTATTGCATAAAAATGCATATATTGAAAAATATATTAAACAGTTTTTGCTTATTTTTCTTTATATTTATTTTACATGATTTCTTCCTTATTACATAACTTTATATCGATAAACAATTATTCATTTTAAATATATGAATTTCTTTTCATATACAATGGGATCTTCATTATTCCTATCAAATTCCCGTGTATATTCTGCTGCCGACCGCCAGTCGACCCCTCGATCGTCATCGAAACCCTTTAAAATTTCTTCGGCTAAACCGATGATCTAGAAAACTGCCATACAATTATTTGTTCTTCACAAGTTAAGTTTGGATTTCCTAATTTGGGAAGATTCCAGTGATAGGTTGGAAGATAAATGAAAACATCAATTTTATATTTATGATTTAGTTACACAGATAAGTATATTACGCAGTTACGCAGATAAGTGTATTTGAGGTAAAGAACTAATCGTAAGGGAGATTGATAGCATGCACATTAGCATAAATATTTAGAGGCTAAGTTAAGTTATTTATTATGGCAAAGCATTCATGCCTGTATGACTTGGAAATGTTGCCTTCGAGAAAGAGCTTTACAAGGATACTTTTGTCGCTTTACTGTTACATTAAGAAAACATTGTGAAAAATTTTGCAAGCTGCTGGAAACCTAACGTGTTCAGTAATCATACTGTCTCTATCTTTAATAGACTGGGTGAGCATTTAGTTACAAGAAACTGAAAGTATTTTAAATTAAGAATCAGTTTCGATGTTTGCTAATTCGAAGTTTTTTTGAAAATGTGTAATTGTTATAATTGCATCTACCATTGAATCTGAATACTGGAGAGATTTTTAAAATTTCCAAAAATGTTGCTCTTAAATGCTAAAATTATATAGTGTATTTATTATATTTGGTCTTAAATCATTTTTACAGAATGCTTTTATTCTTTGATATTATTCTTTGAGAATAGTTAGTATTTATGAAATGAAATAATCAGTTTTATTTTAAATTACTTACTATATTCGTACAAAGTTATTAACACCACTTTTCAGATGCTAGTTTTGCTGTTTATTTTTGATTGCTTATTTATAGTGAAAGGCAAATTTGAGGAATTTTTTTAATTTTAAAATTTGAAACAAAACAAATAACCTTTTTCCATAACGTAATAATATAATGCAAATATATTCAATGGGAAATTTATAGTGATAAATAAACAATCAATATTTCATAAAATGATAATAATCAACCTACAGTCAAAAAATAATAATAGTCTTCAGATTTTGGTTTCCGAAATTTTAAACTCTTAGTAGATTAAATAATTTGTAATTTTTTAAAATCTTCTGAAATCTCAAGATATTTCACTAATGCCAGTTAGTTAAAATTTGTATCTAACACTTTCGTTAAAGAACAATTAAATAAAATGTTAATACTCTTTCTCCGAGGCTAATGTCAAAGCTGCTACTCTTGCACGAAATTTTAAAAAAAATGTTATGTATGGAAGTATACTAATGCAGAAAACATTTATGTTTCTCTTACCTATTTTTTAAAATGTTTCTCTATGTAATAATAAGTTATATAAACTTTCTCCGTGTTTCCAGTATCAAAAACAAACTTAATCGTGCAAATCGGTAAACTTCAAAAGAAACGATAAGAACATCAGAAAGCTTAAGCTCTCAAAAATGTCTTCCTGTTACGGAAATTTGATCTTTGAAAGAAACCTTTTTGAATGTTTGAACGTTCACAATATTTCTAGTCTGGTAGGTTTTAAATATTAAAATTTTATGAGCACCTAAAATTGTTAGAGCTGAAAACTCTATTTATGGATTGGGATCGAAACACACATTATCTCCCTTGAAGTTAAAGGTATCATCGTAGAGCCATTTAGAATTTTTTCGATGTCAGGAAGCTGAACAAATCGGCAATGCGCTTGTCGGGATTCGAAAGCCGGACCTCCCGAATAAGCATCTAACGTGCTTCTAGTTAAACGACGAAGGCACGAGGAAAGGATGGAGAAAATACCGTATGTCATAATTAATTATGGAAACTATTAAGATATCTGGAGCCATCCTCTTTATATTTCTTGGGATAAGAATATTTCTCTGACTGGTCTACTTACAGCTAACCATTAGAAGTTCATTTCAGAACTAAAATTAAAATCATGTCCTGTAATGAAACACTGTACGAGTGTTGAAATCTGAATTTCATTGGAGAAAGAAAAAATTATTGTAAATAATTTAAGTTTTGGTCTATAATATTCTATAATTTTGGTCTATAAGCTAAATTAAACTTATTTGGAGTCTAGAGCTTAACTTGAACTATGAAGTGAATATTCGCTAAGTTCAACTTGTTTCAGGAACAAAACATGAAGGGTATAAAGACTCTTTTATTTCAACTCAAGAGTAATATGAACAGATGGCATTTCTTGTGCATACAGGGCCTCGCCAATACTTTTGGCGTAAACTCAAAATAGAAAACGTAAAATTAAACTAATCCTAAGTTGAATAAATCAGGCGAAGCTGCAACCTGCGCATAGATAAATTAATGCGTAGTTAGCTCTTGGTTACTAACGACGTAGACTAACCGGCAATTAAATATGCACAGTCCTAAAATAGCAAGCTTCACTAGTAGAGAAACAAAACGGCCGAAGAGTAGAACACACTCTCAACAGGCTGATAACACACTCTGCCTAAAGTAACTCAGACACCAACTCATTTAATGTATTCATAATTTGTAATGTATTTGTTCAAATTTCATCTTCACATCTATACCTGAGTCTAGACCATATCCTTAATACATCTGTATGCCTAACATGTACCATAACAGTGAAAAGTGTTAGCGTTAGTCTCAGCAGTCCCCATCATGCACCTTCTTTCCATGTCCTGGTCTTCTTTCCATGTTCTTCGTTTAATGTGGCCAATTCCCGAGGACACAGCACTAAGCTCTAAATGCAATCAACTCCCGGAGGAAACAGTACTAAGCTCTTTATTTATATTTATTTTTTTTTTTTTTCCATCGACGGGATCCAACAGGCTGAAAAGCACCTCATCCAATGGGCCAGCTGTTCCATCGGTGGCGAAAGAAATGAAAGAAGTAGCTTTCTGCCCTATTTTGCATAATGAGCGAAACTAAAATCTCATTATGGCAAGAAAGCGTGGCTCGAAACAAGACGGTTTATAGGAAAGATTGTTTCCAAAATAAAATTAACTGTTAATAAAATTAAATAAAACCCCACACATCTTAAAATCATTTGAGGATCGATGATAAGACTTGAATTAGGCAATAAATATTAAGGTTTAACTTTTTCTATTCAAAAAACAATTACGTTGATATGCTGCAAAATCCATTTTCAGTGTTTGAGAGAAATTTTAATGAAGCAGAAATATAAATTTTATAAGACAAATCATCAGAATACAAAAGTGGAGTAAGGAATAAATGATCGGTGTTTTCTCGATGGCCATCGATCATTTCCTACAAACCTAAAGCCGCATAAAAACATTTGAAATGTTATCACGTAATCCCTTACTGTTCTACATTTAAAGTCTACATTCGTTATACCTACCATGAAAACATTTCTTGATACACTTAATAAAATGCCTGTATTAAATCGCATTTCTTCTTGCAAAGTATATTTAGAAATTTATTTGTATATTTAGAAATTTTTTCGAACTTAAATTATTAAATATATAAATTTTTCTTGAAATTCTTAAAACCTTTTTTAAAGACATAAACAAATTATTTAAAATTTTTACAAAGTTTACAGTATCCTTTCGACTTGAAGCGAATTCTTATAGCAGACTTCATTTACATTTTCTTCATATCTATCTATTTGTGATTCAGAATCTGTTTAATCTGTAGAATATTATAAAGTTCAGTATAGAATTCATGTTTTTCGATGTTAAATATCTTCATGATACTCTAAACCTACATTTTATCTTGTTCTCTGTCATGCATCACTTTGTAACGTTGAGATCAAACATATTTTTCTCTGTGACTGTAGTTTTAATGCCTGAACTTTAGTATCTTTTTCAATAAAACATTCAGAGCCTTTCATTGCAAAAGCTTATAGAATAGTAAATAAATACAATATTATTATTGAGATAAGGAGATTACCTAGTGACTGACTATTTATTTACATTCAATGCGGTTAAGGGAAATACCTAAACTTTAATCCTCATGCAGTATAAAAGAAAAAAAACTATATAACTTCCTGAAAATGACCATTTGAAATAAACATAAAAGGCTGAATCTGAAATCATATGTAATGTTTAAAATTTCTAAATGTTTTACTGGCGAATATTGGAAAATTATTGAATAAAGTCTTGGATTCTTTTTCCATGTTGACAGTCTATCTTTTACATACAGTTGTAGAGACATTAGGATTTTTTGGAAACAGGAACAATGAAAAATAAGCAACGCCTTCGCCGGGAATCGAACCACGGACCTCTGAAATACCGGCTCAGTGTGCTGACCATTACACCACGAAGGCACGCTAAGAATGTGGGAGATATACCTTATATACTCCCCTTTTTAAAGGGCGACTAGGGTTTTAGGGGACCTAGTCGCCAAATCCTGGGTGTGGAGAGTCATCATCCACAACCCTTTTAGTTCGGGCGCCACTGTAGAGACATTAGGATTTTTTGGAAACAGGAACGATGAAAAATAAGCAACGCCTTCGCCGGGAATCGAACCACGGACCTCTGAAATACCGGCTCAGTGTGCTGACCATTACACCACGAAGGCACGCTAAGAATGTGGGAGATATACCTTATACAGTATGTGTTACAGTATGTGTAGATACAGGTTCATCCAGAATGCTATAAATATTTAAAAAGTTTGATTTTAGACCGCATGCGTTGTATATTATCTCAATTAATAAAGAGATACATAAAATGCTAGAAATGTGAACAATTTTATCCCTTGCATATTTGATGTCGCTTTATTTAAACAGAATACAAAGTAGCAGAATCATGGAAATATTGTGCCCTGTCTTTAAATTTCCAGTATCACTCAAAATTACAAAACATCTATCAGATGATATTGAATGTAGTGTCATTGGATATTTCAGTTTTCACTGATTTAGAATGGGCGTGAAATCTTTTATCACTTACTATTCATAATATGCAAAGGGCTTGAGAGGATCATATGAATGAATTGGATTCAAGACATCTTTAAGCAACAAAAGCCAAAATTACAATAAATGGTGAATTTCATAAGCATAAGAGTGAAGCAGCGATTTCAGTATTTCCCAGTCGCACAGGCAACGTCAACTCAACTTGGATTGAATTTCGCAAGAGCTTGCTGTTAATAACGTAAAGGAGTGCCCATGTCGTTGTAACTACTAGTACCATAATCGCAATCTTCAACTTTGTGGAAGATCATTCGAAAAATCGGTTAGACGTTATTTTTTATTACTTTCAATCCTGCAACAATGATTGGTTGTTTTTAGTCGTGGTGGAAAAATCGCAGAACTGCAGCTTTTTCTTTAAATTGATTTATGCCAAGAACGTTTTAAATGAGGTAATAACAAGACAGACGATTTCCACACGATTAATTTTATAGCTGATACTTTTGTGAAATCGTGTTAGGTTCAACGTCAACGGATGAGCATAGTTATAAGAACTTATATTCCTTAATAAAACTCCTAATGAAACAGAAACCGTGTATTTTCTCATGCCTATGCTAATTATATTGTCATACGTTACAAATTTACGAAAATTGCCTATTTGTTTAATGTTGATAATATGTAGATCACATTATATTTCTCTAAATTCCAGGGACTGTTTAGTTTTGTGCTAAGGATGAGCTTCTACTTGATAAAGGTTCTACTAATGATATATTTATTGTATTGATAATAGGTATGTGGTCGAAATGTACTAGCAATGTAACAAATATCTAAATTGTTTGTAAAAGGAAGTATTTCAGTGTAGAATACAAGTTATCGTATACATGTGTAAGGAATTTTGTGTTAATTAACCAGTTATTTAAGATTTCAGCCTTTACTATGACTTTTCCTTTCCGTATTCCTCACCAGAATGCAAATGTGTAGCCGGTATTCAAACTGAGGTTATTAGATTTTAAGACACAGCATGTTTTTGGTACCGCGTACGGTTGTTAGTTTTCTTTTAGCTCTGAGAGTTGTAATTATTCGACTTTGTGTTCTAATGGTGCCTCCACTTTGATTGTGACTCTCCGGTAGAGGTAGTAATCCAGCTTCCAGTAATATTTAATTGTGTAGTCCTTGACTACTGCTCAACGTTTGATTTAAATTTCACTGTTCTATTGACTGCTCTGTTTGGTTGTATCACCACAAGTTTGTTTTGTGTACACATGTTTGTTATAATGTAGCACAAAGAGTGCCTTTGTGTTCTAAATTTTTTTTTAAATAATAAGGTACTTTTTAACCTTCTCATGACTTCGTCGTTGTTTTGAATGTAGCGACAATTCGCTTCACGTCGGTTAGGGTTTTTAGACTAATTAGCATTACCAGATCAAGTGAAACCATTATGTGTACGAGTTTCAAATTCTGAATAACAGAAAATAAATCAAAATACTGTATGAGATTAAAATGATTTTGAAATTATTAACGTTAATATTAAACGCAATTCTGTCTTCGAAGAAAGCTTACTGTATGTTGCGGTTTTGAAAAAGTTTAAAATTATCAGTTTCGTATCGTGAAATCTAGTAAGTGCTGACGAATTCTAGCAACACTTCCTTTAAATGAATGGTTACTGGATAATATTACAGGTACATGTGGTCTCTATGAGTTAATGTCTGTGCTTGTCAAATATAATGTCAAATTAACGGCTGCGGTTTACAAACGGATGCATAACGATTTGTAATGAAATAAACGTTTCCATAGCAACATTTGAGCAGAATATTTTAGTCAGTCAAAATCGTTCTGTTAGAATGGATTTTCATGCCGAACTGGGACTTAAATTAGCTTTTGTGATGTGAGTGTTATTTTAAAATTTAAATACCGTTGAATAAATCCGAAACTCTAGAGGTAATTTCAAAAGGCAGAAACAATTCAGTGAGATATTAATTTAAACTATCAGGACTGAGTATTCTGTGTGTTTTCTTTGAGAACATTGTGAAATATTTACCAGGGTGTTTCTTCTCAAGTTTTCAGTCCTGAACTGGAACAGTGAGCTGATAAAACGTAAGCCTTGTTCTGATGTAACTGCTGTGCTGGATAATAACTGCACGTGAAGGGATTTAAAATCCTCTTTTATTTAATCACTATTATTTACAAACTTCCCAACTCGGGAGAGATACAGAAAGTAAAAGACCGTACTTGGGTCGAACTTAACAATCAAATAAATTTAACTAAATTAGAATAGAACTTAAATCAAATTTTGCTTCGCAGAGCTAATCGCGGAAGTTGGCCTCTACCTGAAAGGGTGCGTAGCAAGATATACTAATACTAGCGCACTTCAAATTGTATTACAATGCAATCACGTAGTCACTATGGCTTATAAATTTAAACTGCTAGCTGGTCAGGCGAACGTTGAGCAGAGTGACCGTGGTCTGAGACTAAGCTCTCTCACGCTAAGAGGTTTCTACCTCTGGCTTAAATAGTACTTCGCTGTACTTCAAAATTAGCATGAGCTGAAAACGCGCGCTTCTTCTGACAGGAAGTTGAAACAGAGAGGAGATAGAAAGTTTTAAATTAAAATAAAACTTGGTTAGTTTAACTAAAACCTTACAAAACTTAAAAGTAAATTTATTTGCATATTTGGAAATTCTTGAAATTTTGTCACTTAATACCTTCTAATTTTTGCAAAATAGCAACCATTTCCATGAACAGCATTACAATCACTATAATATTGTAAATATTGTTCAGGAAAGAATTATAGTTTCATTCCAAAGATTTACTTTTATAGCACTAGATATCATCAGATCAGAGATTGACACCTCTGATCCACTATTTTTCAGCCATGATTTTGGCGTTAAATATAAAGATTTTAACAAAAGATAGTTACATATTTGAAATTAATTTTCATCACAAGCACTATTCAGAAGCATATCTAAGCAAAATAAGAAAAATATTGCATAGGTTTAAGATAAAAAGAAAACGAATATGCTAGATTTCGAGTTCCGGCTTCATTACTTGAAAGATAACATCATTTAGAACATCCGTTACTTAAATAAGAACAGCTTTCAATTCTCATATGTACAAAACATGAGGGGATAAATAATATTTGAATTGAAATGGGATTTAGAATTCCCCAATCCAGTTTCATAAGGAATCAATAAATGTAAAATTACCAAAAAATACAAATATAAAATAATGGAATTGAAAGAGGAAAAACGCGTTAAAGTAGGATTTCCTACCACAAATCCCCATCAACTCATTCTATAAGCATTACACCTAGAAACAATGCCATAACACTTATTCCAGTTATTTATCTGAAAAGGTTGAAATTGTATTTCAGTGTGGCATAATTCTTAATACGATGTTGAATAAAATTGTGAATGTTATATAATCTATAATCATGTTTGTACAGTGTTTACAATAGTGTTAATTAAATTATTTTGAAATGGCTTATCTTGCAATTACCTATCAACTATAGATATATATGTGTATACATATTTAATTTTCACTTTCCTTTATTGGCCTGCAACGCTCATTGGAGAAATTTCCTTATCGATGCTAATGTAATTTGTCCAGTGAACGTTCCAAGTCAATTAAAGGAAAGTGAAAATTAAATATGTTTTTTAAGGTATTTCTCCCGCCTTCTTCGCATGACTTTGGGGTGTAGTGATCAGCACGCTTGACGCGTAACCGAGAGGTCCGTGCTTCGATTCCCAGCGAAGGCGTTGCTCATTCTTCTGCTTCCGAAACAACCTAATGTCTCTACAATGTATATATATAATTACCAAAAACATCAAACAAAAATAGGAAAAATGTAAAAATTATAAACATTTAACGCATTACATGTTGAAAATATTGGTACCTTTATATCTATTGGACGAGGCAGCATTTTTCTTAGGAGAGGCTCACCGAGTATTTAGCGCACTAAATTGCCATTTCTAATTTAATCTAAAATCGGATGTTACATCAACTGTTGTAATCTATACACGGGTTCCAAACTAAAAGTGTGAAAGGCAGATTTGTGTCTAAGAGTGTGTTTACTGAATAAACGATCCAAACTGAGAGCATACAGAAGTAAACAAGAATCAAATTACGCAAAATTGGGGAAGAGGTGGGAAGTTAATGCAATTTAAAATGGATCCTTCTTACTATCTAAATATAAGAAGTAGTGTTTAACATAAAAAGCTTTTATTCTGAAAAAGAAAATTAAAATTAATAAGACGTAATAAGATTTTAAAAATTTCCAACTTCATATTGAATTTCTCAGCTTAACAAGTTGGATCACCAGCTTCAATTTGCTATCCTGGTATCAGAAGATGTACCGTTTGAACAGTTTTTCAAAGTTTTTAGTTTTTTAGCTTTTGCACAGCTTTTCAAACATGAAATATATTTATCATTAAACATGAAATATATTTATCATTTTTAATCTAACAGACGGCAAAATAGCCGTAAAAACTAAATTTGAATTCATTTATTTAAATTCAGCATTGGAACTACACTGAAATTCCATAGAATTAGGGATAGACATTGTCATGAAAACGTAATGGCACTCCTACGTCATCTCTGAGCATAAGAACCGTTTCTGTAAGATAGACATATTTATATATCTGGAAAGTTCCCAAAGTGGTCCAAGTGGACCCCCAGGGATCCACGGGAGACTCAACAGGGGTCTACGTTGGCGTGACAAAAAAATGGGGGTTCACAATTCGTAAGCGGGGGTCCACGAAAATTTATTTGCTTTCAATAGTGAAGAACTAAAATGTTGACTTGACTTCACCTATCAATGTAGGCAGATAATATTTTAAGAAGCTCAGGGACTGTTACTTGTAGAAACTTGCATGTTCCATATTTAGTAGAACGTGTCGAGACTTGCAAAGCGACGCCGCCGTCCGTAACGCTTGTTCAGACGGGCAAAGGGACGAAATACGACTTGTGGTGTGTGTGTGTTTGCAATCTTGCATGAACTTATTTGATTCTTCACCAATATAAATACGAATGTCAAGGGTAAACGTTACTTTTATTAACTAATGAGTACATAAACTTAATTATTGATCTTGCCCCTGTGCGTAGTGTTTAACACCTTTAATTTAATCCTATACTTTTAACGTCCATTGGTATAATATTTATGTACTGGTAATAACCCCTTAGTAGTTGACTACCAGCAGCAAAATTAAGATCCAACGTTACTCATTTGTTTCCGGAATTTCGAAAAGAAAAGAAAAGTAAAGTGAATCGATGTTAGTGTTTGCCAGTGTCGGAAAAAGTAAATATTTACCTGCCTATTTGTTATACATACTTTTATTGTATGTTGTAATAAGTATATTCATAATGTTTGCGTGTGGTAGGTACGTATTAAAAATTATATACTGAACACAGTCATTATTAGATACTTCCATAAAAGAACAGAAAGCCGAGAAAGGTTGAACTTTTTATCCCTACTTTATTAGTAATTTTTTTACCCGACTGTGTGGTGGTTCACTAAAGGAGACATATATTATGATTGGCCTGCATGATTGTAAATATTTCAGGTTCTTAATGCTAAATGACTTAATTAAATATACATCGACTCACATACGTCATTTGACATCCACTCACAACACAATCAATTAATTAATTAACCAATCAATTCTCACTTTTTTTTCGAAAACTATTATTTCGTGGTTGGAACTCAGCCGCAACGCAAATTTCCATAGTCATATCTAATCTTCACATTTTTGTCGAGTTTTGGGAATATGGTAAAAATGTAGCTGCAGGGAGTCCACCGGAACCAGCTGAATTTTGAAACTGGTCTACAAGAAAAAAAGGCTGGGAACCTCTGCACTATACGTAATCGTCAAAAATAACATGATGGATAAAATTCGTGATTTAGGTTCCGTGAATAAAGGAAAAATAGAAATTATGGATTCAGCCTGCCATGGTCTGGGATGTTTCCTTTTGGCAAAGTTTGTGACCTTCGATACTTGTGCCAAGCACCCTTACTGGACGTTAACTACGTAGATATACTGGGCGATCACTGACAGCCCTTTATCCTTTTCTGCTATCCGAATGGAAAATGAATGTACCATCAGAGGACAACTGCTTCTCTCACAGGGCCTTCTTGACTACCACTTGGTTCAAGGAGCATTGCACTGAATTCTTGTTAAAATAAACAGCTAGAAGCCCGAATTTAAATACCATTTAAACCTTTGGGATATTCTGGAAAAAGATATACAAGCCCATCATCCTCACCAGCGTCCTTTATTGAAAATTCTAGAATGCAAACCATGCTATTGAAATATTTCCATAGACTTTTGGAATCGATTCCTCATCGTCTGACATTCACTGTTAAAGCCAAAGGAGCAGTAATGAGTCAGGTATTTCTAATTCATTGGCATTTCAATGCATGAATAATTATTCAAAAACTAATAAAAGCCAAAATCAGTAACAGACCGAATTTTTATCAACTAAGTGGCTCTTAAAAGTACCTGATGATA
>KK114143.1:196279-249800 GCA_000611955.2 Stegodyphus mimosarum | reverse complement strand
GCTATTTTATCCATGGCAAAACAGGGCGCAAATTTTCCGCCCTTCAAGGTTGCAGATTGAAAATAATTGCTGATATTAAATCAAGTTTAAAAGTTTAGCGAGTAGTGTATAAAATACTAAAATAAACACGTTGCGAAGACTATTGATTACATTCATCAAAAGCTCGTGATTAACTGCAAGTTGATTTAAGCACAGGCTAAGCTAAAAAATCGGGTAAAATTCGAAAAATCGACGAAATTAGGAAATTTCTGTAGCTAGTTTGGCGCCAACTCGTCAGATGTTCCTCTTTTTTTCCTTAATATTTCAAACGGTAGTAATATCGAATTGTTTACTTGCAGCAAATCTATGAAAACTGGCGTGGAGTTACAGCAAGAAGATAGTTCGACTTCTTAAATAACATTGTCAACTTCAGCATTGGGAGCCCATGAAAATTTCGGTGTTACCGTTTAGGATATTCCTTCACATGTCAGCATTTCAGATGTATAAAAGGTCAACGGCCGGTCAAGTCAGAGGCAAAGGACCTGGCTGTTTGGCGACAGGAAAAAGGCCACTGGTCTCTCAGAGGACGAGCTACAACCAATGTTCATATTAGTTCCCTTACATGGACCTTATAAGAAATAGACCAACCCAAATGGGTTTTCTCCTTCGTCTGACGCATTTCTGGCTGTCCCCTTGATCATATCCAAAGGAGTAGGGACGATTACAGAGACTTAACATTGGTTGGCTATTGCTGGTTTAGCTCCTTATTTCACAAATTAGAATTTTTACGTATTTTGCGTTTTACGTTTTTATTTTTGAAATTGAGATTGATTTTTAAAAATTTAGCATATTTATCAAACATAATTAACGTTCAAATAATTATAAAGCTGTTGCATGCTTTCAGGCCTGGATATTTTTTTTATCTTTTCCTATGCTATAAGGAAATTGTAACTACTACTTCTAAATCTGAACTAATAGAAAATTTCAAACAAACAATTTTCTCTTAAATTTTTATGTTTTTTATTGGTGTAAATAAGTAAAAAATACTAAAATACCTAAAAAGGAATTTTTGAAAGTTTTTGTTTAAAATTCTAAATTGTGCTGCTTTTTTTTAAATCGTAGGTGAATATTATAGCACACTTTCTATAAAAGAGTTTTATTTCAATTATGTTTCATAATACCTTATAGCGATTTTAACATCTTAATAATTTTTATACATTTATTCTAATGTTAAAATGATATTTAACTGTAATAATTAATTGTGCTAATATTTTATAGTGATTATTTTTAAAATTTATTTCTAGTCCTGCATAAGATTTTTTTTATGTACTGTGAATTTAATTTATTAGCCCAAAAGAGGCGGTAGCCCAGAAAGGCTATTAGTTTCGAAACGGAATTTTGCTCTGTTTCCTTATAAATGTCCGTTTCCCTTTGAAAATTGTTACCACCAAATATTATCGCCCTGTATTACATTTAAAGAAATTAAATATAAAAGAATCTTCATGAATACATTTATGTTTCCCGCACTGTGAAAAAAACGACGGTGTCTAGAGACATGAAATTTTGAATAACGCAATCCTCCACCCAAACATAGACAGCTGGACGACCGAATTTCGAATTTGCTTTAATCCATTTCATATTTTGTAAACCTTTAACGAATCTTTGATTAACAAACTCAACGAGTTCAAAGCGAGCAATGGCAACACAGTCCGGAAAATAACATTTTTATCTCCAGCGCGGAAATTGTAAAGATATGTTGTTTTCAAATATTTTGTGATATTGCTGTTGAATTGAATTTTATGTGCTTTATGTGCGAAGAACATCATATTCAATAAATAAAGGTAACACACAAAACATTAAAAAATGTCCCTTTGAGCGTAACATAAAATCTGAGTGCTTCCAGATTTTATTTTATTTTTTTCATTGCAAGTTTATGTTCTGAATTTTATGAATTATTAAAATAAATAATCACCTTATGATCATCTTGGAATGTTAATAAATATTGATCATATAATCAAATAAATGATCATCTTGTAATGTTATAATAATTTTAGAATCCATTGCCTGAAAAGTTTTAAAAAAATATTATCAGATATTTTACCTTATTTGTTTCAAAGCATCATGTACTATCAATCATGTTTAATTTTACTTTACTTGTACGCAAAAGTAAGTTAATATATTTGGTGTTTAGAGTTTTTACCGTTTTACCGAAGTAAACGTTTATTACGAATTATGCATGAAAATAATGTGCAAAATGCAGTAAAAAGTGCTTTAATGAGATATATTAAATCTTACTTGAAAAAACTGTGACTTTAATAATCTCATCAATATACAACGTATCACATTTAATAATTAAAAACAGTCACCTTGTACAAACGCCATAGGTTTAAATGTTAAAGTAAACCAGAGCATCCTTTCTCCTTCTTGCGGATATGTGGGGATTGCGCGCTCCGACCATTGGGTTAGTCTATCTCTTATAAGGTCCATGTGCCCTTAACACTGACGTACGGACAAATCATCAGGTTCAACTTGAGGTCTAAACCAACGAAGAACATTTTTATCGTGCCTGATTGTTCACTTGAAACATACCAGCTTCTTCACACAATATAAGTACACTGGTGTCAGTAAAAATAGATCACTTTTCAAGTTACACTGCTCGACATTGAAAATGCAACACCAAAAAGGACTGGTCAGAAATTTATGCAAATTTTAGAGTAGACGCACGTCACTGAATTATGCAAATGATGTGAAATGCGCAGCTCTCTGACGCACGTGAAGTAAGGTATAAGGGAAGGAAGTGCAGAATGGGCAATATTCGTGTCGTTATTTCTGCAAAACGAATTATCGAAGAAAGTTGGTTTTTGTATCGGAGGATACGTGTAATAGGAGAGAATGCCAGGCCGCCCTCAACGAAGGCCCTTCCAGCAGGTAGACGATTTTACGAGGGGTATGGTGATCGGACTGAGAAGGGCGGGTTGGTCCTTACGTCAAATCGCAGCTGATACCAACACGGATGGGAGTACGGTGCATCGGCTATGGCAGACATGGTTGGAACAAGGGAATATGGGAAGAAGGAGGGGTGCAGGTGCAGCCACGGGTGGATCGACGCATCCGCCGACAAGCTGTGGCGGTTCCGCAAGTCACTTGTACCACGATTCTGCAGCATGTTCAAGATACCCTGCATGCTCCCGTGTCGACCAGAACCATTTCCCGTCGATTGGTTGAACATGGCCTGCACTCACGGTGTTCGTTAAGAAGACTGCCATTGACCCTACAGCATAGACGCCAACGTTTAGAATGGTGCCGGACTGGACCGATGAGGATGACAGAATGGCAAAACGTCGTGTTCTCAGATGAGTCACGCTTCTGTTTATCCAGTGACAGTCGCCCCATACGTGTGTGGTGTCGACATGGAGACAGATCTAATCCGGCAGTAACTGTGGAACGCCCCACCGCGCGACAACGTGACATAACGGTTTGGGGCACTATTGCCTACGATTCCGGGTCACCTCTAGTTCGTATTCAGGGCACTAAGACGGTCCAACGGTACTTGGATAATGTACGACGGTCGGTGGCAAACCTTACCTTCAGGGGCTGCCTAATGCATGCAGGATAATTCCCGACCACACAGTGCTCGCATCTGCCAACATGCTCTGCAAGGTATACTGATGCTTCCCTGGCCACCGTACTCGCCTGACCTGTCACCAATCGAACATGTGTGGGATGGGATTGGACGCCGTTTGCAGACTCTGCCCCTGCCTCGTTCAGAAGACAAACTGTAACTAATGGTTGAAAGGGAATGGAGTCCCTCAGGACACCATCCGCACTCTTATTGACTCTATGCCTAGACGTGTTTCTTTGTGCATCGCTGTCCGCAGTGGTCCTACATCCTACTGAGCCAACGTCGTTCTCGCTCTGTATTGTGACTATCATTTTGAAATAAAGATCACTTATTGCTGCTTGCTGTCTCTGTCTTTTTTCCAAATTTCATCACTTTCTGATCACTCCTTCTTGGTGTTGCATTTTCAGTGTCGAGCAGTGTATATGCATCAATCATATTCCAAATGCGCAAACCTTATTCTTCACAGTTTTTCTGACTTGTTGTAATGTGAATGTCAGAGAAGTACTATCCCGCATGCCGTCATTTAAATTTAATATAAATTTTCTCCTGTACGACTTCATTTACACATCTTCATTTTAATACCTTTATTTGTAATAAAGGTAAGTATACGTTTTTTGAAATATTTATTGTGTTCTAACCATTGAAGCAACAACAATTGTTTTGCTAATAATCATTTAGATTAATAAAGGCTTCACTACTTAATTTACAATCTTTCTTAAACGTGTAAATTTTAAAGCGCGTACCATTTGAAGATCACATCGCAGATTTAGTTTTCATTTTGCAATTTTTTCCGAAGGGTTTGTAGAGACATTAGGTTATTTCGGAAGCAGCAGAGGTGAAAAATGATCATTGCTTTTGCCGGAAATCTTACCACTGACCTCTCGGTTACGCGTCGAGCGTGCTGACCACTACACCACGAAGGCATGAGAAGAAAGTGGAAGAAATACCTTATAGGTTAAATGTTTAAATTGTTTGCCATTTTACGCAGGTTATGTAATACTAGACTTTACATTTGCTTTTGAGTGCATTTTTATTCATAATAGTAGTTAATTTTATTTCCTTTTAACACACCTGCACGTTTCTGATTCCAAATGGAAAAACATATTTCCTATTTTTATATGCAATCTTGTATAAGTATATTACCGTAATAACTAACGTTTTTACTGGGAAACAAAAATCTAATTTTTATTTATTTATTTTTTTGTAGCCTGAAAAATTTTAGGAAAGTTTTTTTAGCCATTCGAAAACGCTTGGTATATGTGCTGAAGGAAAATTTACTGAGTTTCAAATAAAATCTAACCAATTCGTTCATATCGAATTTTTTTTTTTTCATTTTTCAACTTTCTGAATTAAAATACATAAAATGTTTTAAATTTCCTAAATCAAACAACATATTTAAAACTCATCTAATGGTATGAATCAGATAAAAAGATGCCTGAGTCACTAAGAGAACACTTTTTAAGTTAACAGAATCGTAAACTGTGCTATTTTTGAAAAAAATAATTTTAAAAGAAGCACACACATCTTACCTGAAGACCTTTTAATTTCATTCTTTCCATAAAAATTTCTTTTATTTTTGATAAAAGTACTCATTGACTTGTAATTCGATTGAATTAAAATTACTTTTATTCTTATATACATATCCAACATATTGATCTAAATGGCACAAGAAGATCGATAAATAACCGATTTTGTATTTATTTACTACAACCAAATATTTTTATCTTTGTTGTTATATAAATTTCAGTAAATGCTTATTGTTGCTTTCTTGTACAATAACGAACGAAGTATTGTAATCGCGAAAGTACGAAGTAAATTGTAATCGCAAAAAAATTAAGTATCATATTTCAACGAAAATACTCATTTTAACCGCTCATGACTTCATTTGAATGATATTTTTGAGTCACATATGTACGTACGGACAGAATAAAGAACTCTTTTTCCTAAAATGGATTATAAAATGTATTTAAAATGGGTTCGGAAGAGATTTTTTTTCGTGTCTTCTTACATATGTATGTATTTCGCATAACTCAAAAACGAGTAGCCTAAGAAAGTTGAAATATTATGCAGGGAATTGCTTTAACAGTTGTGCACCTCGCTTTTTGGTTGTAATCGGCCACGCCAAAAGTATATAAATATATATACATATATATCCACTCTGCTACTCGGCTCAGTGAGCTCAGTTTCTTTATAAATTTGTAAACTGTGCATTTTTTGCTTTATAAATGATTGAATTATGTTCTTCTTATCTTTCGGTTAAGATTTTTATGCCCTTAGTTAGCCTGCATGCAATAATTGTGGAATTATCAACAATTTAAAAGATTTTTAAGTGCGGCTAATACTAATTTTTGGTTATGATAGCCGCCATATTTGTTTACATTTCAAGCTTAGCAAAATAGTGGATTTGTTGCCAATCTAGAGAAACTAAGCTTCGCAACAACAGAGTAACGTCTTCTTTTATTATTGCGAATTAAATTATGCTTGATTCATTCTGGAAATATCATTTAAGTTATTAGCTGGTTTTTGCGTTTTTGCGTAAAAATTGTAACTCTAATTGTAAAAATTGTTTTTTTAATTGTTTTAACTGTACTTAGTGTTTAATGATTTTCGATATCTTTAATTTTTTAATGAAAATATTTTGAATTTTTATGTATTTTTGCCTTATCGCGAAGTGAGAACTGAATTAATTAGTAGCGTATGCGCATTTGGTAAGCGGCGCTGAATCGTCTGTTAAAAACCATTTCTTTTTCCATTTGTTTAATTACTTTCATACATCGTTTTAGATTTATTATGGTATTTGAATAGAACTTGTGGTAATTCTTGAGTGCTATAATTTTTGCTCACTCTGAGTTATAAAATGTATGAGATTTAACGCTATTAAGTGAACCTAGCGCCGAAGTGTGGCTATGATAAATAAATATAGTGAATATTAAAGAGTGCATTTATTCTATTGTGGTTTATGCGCTATCGACGAAGTACATTTAATTCAAAATTCGTTAACTGTTAATTCAATATGTTTAAATGAAATGCCGGAAAATTGCGTATAATTTAATATTCCGTATAAGGAAGTCATGTGGTGTGCACATCAGATTTTTTGTTTTAAAAGTGATTGAATTATGTCGTTCTTATGTCTCGGTGAGAGTTTTTATGTCGTTAGTTAACCTGCATGCAATTATTGCAGAATTATCAACAACTTCAAAGTTGCTTAAGTGGTACTAAGCCTAAGGAAGCCGCTATTTGTTTACACTTGAAATCCTTAATAAAATAGTGAATCAAGTAGGTTTGTGCAGTAACTTTAATTTCTCTTTGCCCAGTGAGGCCAAAAGTAAACTTTCGATTTTGGTGCATCCAAATATCCGTCTTCCTGCCCGCTGGACGAATTGCTTGATTTTACGCAAAAACTGTAATTTGAATTGTAAAAATTTTTAAACTGTTTTTAAATGTATTTGGTGTTTTGTGTTTTCCTGTATTTTACAATTTTTAAGGAAGATGCTTTGAGTTTATATGTATTTTTGCCTTGCCGCGAGGTGAGAGCTGAATTACGTGAATGAGAAATATATTTTTAATGAAATTCGAGGAAATAAGTTTAAACGAAATGCAACAAAAAATGTGTATAATTGAACAGGCCATACAAGGAAGCATGTGGTTTCCACATCAGATTGTTTTTTAATGGCTTAAAGTAGCAATACTTTTAGCTAAAATAAGTAAATAATGTTCACGTTATTATTTCGAATTAAATACTTACAGTATATACAATATTCCAGTGAAAGCTTTCGAAAGTTAGAATGGCATAAAGGAAAGCAGTTAAACGCTTGGAATGTTTCCCCGCTTTTCTCAGGAAAATAACATTCAGATCGTATATCAATAAACAAATAACTGCTTAAAATGAAATTTAATAAAGGGAATTATAAAAAATATATATATAGACCACAGAAATAACATACGTTAATTGCAATATTGTATCCCTAAACTTGGGAACTCACTGGAAGACTAAATCACTGCTGTAACAAAATGAATCGTCATTCGTTGAGGATTCATATAGATAGAAATACTAAAGATCATACAGCAAGAAAGAGTAGCAAACGTGATTTCATAAAATAGATCCGCCATTTGTATCCGCCAGGTCATTACGGCTGAAATTTTTAGATCAGAAGAAATGTACTTCAATATAAAATTTTAAGCTAGCCCTCTCTTACCGAAAAAAAGGCGAACAAGCATAAATTGTGATTAAAACTCTGTTTAAATCGAGGGGGATTAGACAAGAAATCCCTCTTCTTCAAGAATAAGAAAGTTTTTGTTTACTTTTAAATTGAATTCTTTTGTAAGGCTGCTTGTGTAGCACTGTTTGAGGAACCACACATAAAAATTTACACTTCCCAGAGCGCAGCTGCGCTTGCATTTTCTCATATATTTTCGTTTATTATAAATTTGTTTACCATTATTATTACTTCTTTGTTGTCAGTTTAATTACTTTTCTTTCTTACTTCATACAATATTAACAAACACTTACTAAATCTCTGCCAAAATGGGTCTCAAAAGATCGTTCCCTTGAAGCTTCAAAAGTCGATTTTTTCTTTAAATCATCAAATTTATTGTGCTTTTACTGCTACTTTGGTATCTCTGTAAGTTATTTGACGTTATTTTTTTTCTTTCAGCACTCAAAAACCTGTGGACTTCGTGGTACCAAGTGCACCGGCTACCAACGCACCTCCTAGTCCTGTAGACCCCCCAGCCGTGACAGCATCTTCTCTTGAGAGTGCCGGTGCACTGTGCACCAAGCTATCCCTTCTAGAAGCAGGTAAGCTTCTTTGCTGTACGTTCGAATTATCTAAATATTCACCGTTTTTTATGTGAATTATTTTGCTTAAAATGAATGGATGGAGATTTATGCTGTGCTTAGGGGTGATAATCCACAAAAGTTTTGCTTGAAAAGATCATATAAGTATAGTGAAGGGTACATAGTACATTCATTTAAAAAATTCGTAGTATTCATTGTATTTCAAAAAGTTCGTAACTTTTCGCCTGGGTTAAGAAAAACAGTACATTTGCAAAATAGTAGAGCTATAAGAAATAGAATTTGTAATACAGCAAAAAGATTTTTATACCTATATACCTATCCCATGCAAAAGTTAATTTAAATTAATTAGCTGGATTTGAATTTAAATTCAAATAGCCTTTCCAAAAATATGCAGCATAATAATGCATTAACTTATGTAAAATCGCTGATACGTCATAAATGCTCTTTAAATTTCCAGCATCCTAAAGTTTACCAATTATTTAGAAAGAATGTAATACCTGAGACAGAATTCTGACAGCTAAAAATTAAACTTCAGCAATGTGTTGTCGATGGAAGCCTGTATAGCATGTTACCATTTCTGCAAACTGTATTCATGAATAAGCGAAAAATTCTAAACTAGAGGTTTAGAGTTGTTTTATTCTGAGCAATCGTAAATACCTGAAACAGAAAAAGGAAGGAAAATGGAAAGAAAACCCGGTTTAGATAAACATTTCGTTTCTTCTTTTCTTTCTTTTTTTAAGTTAGAATGGATAACCTATAAGTATCCTCGTAAAGACGAATGAAATAAATATATATTCAGCAGATCATACTCAATTTAATTGTTCCATTCTGATATATATTTAAAGCTAGAGGAATTATAATCATCCCTAAATTTTCGTTATCTGGTGTACAATTACTTCGCCCAAAAATATTTTCGCAACGCTGATATTGGTCGCAGAAAGCTGAAGTTCATAAGAAACATTTGCACTAGAAGTGCTCTTTCGAAACACATACAAAGCACAAAGCTACTCTTGACCTCTCAGGTACATCAACAATATACTTCATAAAAGAGTCAAAACACAGTTAAAAAGTTCAGATTTTACATCGTGTCCTTGACTTTCTGAAAGTTAAGCACAAGATATAAATTCTGAGCTTGAAGCAAGTGCTTCATATTCTTTAGGTGAAATTTACTATGGTTGTAAAAGGAAATATGTAAATATCAAATGATGGCATCAATTAGGATTTACTGTCTACAAATATACTAATTACTCGTTGTTTGAAGACGACATTTTCCCGAAGTCTTCATGCAGATAAATTCAATTGCTGACAAAAAATTCTTAATGTTGGTTCAGTTATTTCTTTCTTTCTTTTTTTTTATTTGTTAGATAATAGCATTTATGACTCATAGATGATGAATAGAAGATTTTCAACATTCTCGCTTTATCATACAGCTTGCAGCATTATCAAAGATGTTTTTCCTACAACTTGCCTCTCTCGCCTTTGGATGCAATTTAAGACGAGTGTCTCAGTTGTCTGGAGACTTGTTCTCGGTAGTCAAAAGGTTACCTGAAACAAGTCTCAGACCTTTAATGATACGTATGCGGCTAATTAGTTGAGTGCAACCGACAAGCGATTGCGTCGACACCAAGAACAATGTTTACTTAAACAGTTGGAAGGTCAATACTCTGCGGTAAATTCTTCATGCGAAAGAACATGTTAGGAAGATTACAAGACTGAGGCCCTTTAAGCATCAGAGCTTGAGAAGTACTTTTAGTGTGAGTCATTAATATAAGAATAGGAAAACAGTTGAATAGCACAATGTATTGTTCCTCGAGTAGACAAAATTTGCCCTGGAATCTGATAACAAGTATGTAATGATACAAAGAGAAGGAGCCCAGGAAAAATCAATAATTTAGTTATGGGCTGGTCTTCCTTTGAGTTATTGTTTCGATATGCAAATCTTCACAGGAAGTACGGAATTAGCTGAAAACGTAACGGGATGAAATCATTGATAGCATCATGAGACTGTACAATATAGCCCCAGTTAGTTCGGCATTTTTTATGCACAATAACGCCTATCCACATAGAGCAAATATATATATAAATGTTTGTGATGTATGTATAAATATATATATATATATATATAAATGTTGTTTTATGCGAACATATTTTAACTAAATGTTTAGCCATGAATGTATAATAGAATTGTTCACCTTCACGAGAAATTTTGAGTCAATCAATATATAACTTTTCCAGTTATGTCGAATTTGCTTTTTGCGCTTAACGTTTGGAAAGTACTGCGTGATAATTCAAAGATTTAAAAATCTAAAATTGTTTTAGAGTTTTTCTAAAGCTTAATTTTTTGTAAATAGCGTTTAATCATTATTTTTGCAGGGCCAACATTGCTTGGAGGATTGAATCCAGATTTGTATAAGTCCATGCCTGAAATAGCTCCAGAAGAAGAAAACTTTCCTGAAGGCCATCGAGGTCGATTGTGGTTCGCCCTCGAATATGATGTCACAACCGAAAGACTTATTGTTCGCGTTATCAAAGCTAAGAATTTGCCAAGTCGTGTCTATGGGGCAGCGAATTGTTGTGATCCATTTGTAAGGTAATTTTTTTCATAACGCCTTTCTGCTAAATTTCTTTGTACGTTGATCAATAACTAATTCTTTCAATAATATTTTACTAAAAACGAAAATAAAATACAATTAAAAAAAGATTTTTATTCAGTAAGCTTTTATTTAAGATGGATGTGACAACTAATTCACTGAAATGAAAAAAAAGTCATATAATTTAATTGGAATAATAGATTACGTAATTCTGTTTACAGAAATCACCTACAATTTTATATCCCGAATAATAAGACCTTGGACCGCGCATCATAAATTAAAAAAGATAATGTCTTATACATTTAACGATCCAATTAAATTAACAGATTTCATTTAGGTAACTCACGCTTTTATTATCTCGATATAGAACTGGAGATGTAGTCTGTAAATAGAATTATTTAATCTACTTTTGCCCTTAAACTACATGATAAATTATTAAGATAAAATAACACGCCGAACAAGTATTAATTCAGAAGTCAAACAACAAATATAAATGTATTATTTGCAAATTTTCACAGGACTAGTTTCGACGGTTTTACCGAACCATCAATCTCAGCTGCCAAAGTGCAAATGGAATGTGAAAATTTGCAAATATAACGCTGATTGTTGTTGTTTGACTTCTGAACTAATGATAAATTATGTTTTAGTGCATTGATTATCATAACCATTTTAAATAAAAGCTTATTGTATAAAAACTATTTTTAATTTTATTTTATTTTCTGTTTTTTAGTCTTAATTATACGTTAACAATGATGAATTAATGATTATCAATGAAATTACACATTATCAATTTTTAGCCATTATTAAAACACAAGCAGTTAATTATAAGAAAATTATCAAACGAAAAAAAAATAACTGAACGTCATTCATGGAATGAAGAAATCGCTTTGAATATTCAGTTTCAGAAATTGGATGCAGTAACAATGTCGCAACCAAGCATTTTTACTTAAAACTAAAAAAGAAGAAAAGAAAAAAGAAAGACAGAAAATTTGAAAGGTTTCAATTTTAAATTACGTCCAGAGGGGCGTTTTTTTAACATTTTGTGTGTTACCTTTATTTATTAAATATCATGTTCTTCGCACTTAAACCATAAAATTCAGTTCAAGAGCAGTATCGCGAAATAATTTTAAATTGAGCATATCTTTAAAACTTCCGGTACACAGTCTCATGCGCTGGAGATAAAAATGTTTTTTCTCTACAATGTTGCCATTGCTCGCTTTGAAATTCTTCAGTTTGCTAATCAACAATTCGCTAAAGTTTTACAAAATATGAAATCGATAATAAAACAAATTCCAAATTTCAAATTTGGGCTTTCAGACGCCCATATTCGCAATAGGATTACGCCATTCAAAATTCGATGACTCTAGGTACCGTTGTTTTATCATAATGCGAGAAACATATATACCTTTATGCCTATTCCTCTTTATTTAATTTCTTCAAATGTAATACGGGGCGAAAATATTTGGTGACAACAGTTTGAAAAGTGAAACGGACATTCAGCGATTCGACGCCAAATCGCAAAACGAAAACAATAGTCCCTCAGGGACAAAGCCTCCTTCGGACTAAAAATATGTCGCCAGTTTTTAAGTACGCGAAAATGGCAAACTCAAAACACTTTATTCTCCAATTTGCTTTAGATTGCAAGACATTTAAAAAGGTAGAACATCACTCTGTTTATAATTACCATTTTTTTATCATTCTTGTTTTAGAAGAAGGTGAAACTTCTTTTATAATCTGTGAAAAATTCGAAACTTCACATTCGGTACATTTTTAGATGTTGAAATTTTAAAATCATATACGTCAAATAGTCTAAAAAATGAAAGGAGGTTAAAAAGTTTGCCCGAAAATTCAGAAGTTGAGTTAAAATTTTCGTACAAGTTTTATTGAAAAAATTTTTTCCGCCGCATTTGATGGGTATTTTTGTTCTTTAAGCAAAGACATGTGCGAAAAATAGTTTACATATTTAATAAAAAAATCTAAATCGAATTTTGTAAAAGTGGCTTCACCACACTGCATTGTCTTCGACAAACACTTGTATGTACAAAATTTAAACTCGATAGCTTATGAAGAAATAGGTTAAAAAATCGATCGCAAAGTGGGTGAAATTCCGGTTGTAAACTAAATAAAAGCTTATAATAAAAATCATTTACAGGATATTTTAGTTGCAATGAAGACTTTTAAATGAAAAAAAAAGGTTCAGTAAATGGCTGCGCGAAAGTTCAATAAATGCTATATTTCTTACGTAAATCAATGAATATTTCTTGTTATAGAATATTCTGGCATTAGCTTCACGAAATAGCATTCGGTTTAATTATTTCACTCACATCAATATTCACTGAGTGCAAAAAATTTAAATTTTGTATTTTCTGAGTCATTTTAGAAGGTTGAAAATAGTTTAGCGAATCAGACAATATTAATGTAAAAGTTAAATTTTTCTTAATTTTCTGAAATTTCTTCAGGAGAGTTTAATTCCGAAGTTTTGGTGGAAGAAGTGTCTGTAAAAACGTGGGAATTTGTATAATATAAAAATCAAAGATGTTAAACCTGTTTCTATATACACTATTATATCAAAAATATAAACAAATTTTAATGATGAAAAAGTATTTATTTATTAATATTTATTACTTTACAACCTTCTCCCATGCTTTTGTAATATATCGCAACGAGGAATATAATCTGTACAAAAAATATTAATAATCTAGGTTTTATTTTGCATAAAAAATAAAAAAATTAGGAATAAATACAAAAACAAGTAGTATTTTATTGTATTGAATTTCTTAGCAATAAAGTGTCAAGTAGTTTTAATATTCATATCCAAATATAAAATTTTTGCTTATCTGAGAAAGCTTATTTTTCTCTAACATACAATCTATAGAGGAATATGGAAATTTTCTTTTACTGGATCGAAAGGAAGGCCTGGTTAAGTGTGGATTGAATATATGCATAAATAAAGTATGAGAGCAATTTACTCGAAGGCAAATGGCTCAAAGTTAAGTTCTGTGAAAGATAAACTGTCTAACAGTTAAATTTATATCGCCTTCATTCAGTACTTTTAATGTAAATGGTGTTTAAAAATGCACTTTGGCAACTGGTAGTAATTCCAGTTTGAAAAGCATTTAGAGAGAAAACAGGGTAGGAAACAGAAGAAATTTTATTTCGAGCGCAGCACCAGATACTTCATTTTCGATTAGACGGGAATCAAAGATTCTCTTAAAACGCAATCTCTTTAAAAGGTCGTATCTGTTCTCATTTTCGTTAAGTTTTTGAAACGGTGGTGATTATTTAAAGCATGTTCCAGAAACTTAAATTTTTGTGATTTATTTCATTTATCAAAATTGCAAAGATCACATTTATTTTTAAACAGAAAGCGTATATAAAGACGTTTTTATATTTCTTCTAGTCCATGTTAGTTAAAGAATCAGATCTACGATTCTACTAATTGTGAAGCTGAATATTCAATACACACTGCAAACTTTTACTTAATACTGGTTTACATATTATTCAGTTTATGTTGGAAGCTTTGCTCACTTTTCTTATAGTTTCCGTAACAAGGCAAGCGATTATTTAAGTTTCAATAACGCAAACGATTCTTAAATTCAAGAGAGGGAATCGGTTAACACAAGAATCGACTCACATAACAATATATAAAACCCTAATGTCATACGAACTGAATTTTTTAACTTTATCTTAATTTCTCTAATACAATTATTGGGACTAAAAATGTGAATAATTAATAAAAGCCATTAGAAAATATATTGCGTTTTTATTCAGATTTATTTATTTTTTCACGAAAACTAATTTTGCTACTATGTATCTTGCTCACATAATATTGCCAGGAAAAAAAAACGGGGGGGGGGCGAAACGAAAAAAAATAAAGCAGAAACATCCACTTGTGAGACTCAGCTTACGATGTGAGAATCATTTTTAAGAATTTTGTTTAAATTTGACTGAGTCAAATTCTAAATCAGATTTAAACTAAGGAAGAATTTCTAACTGCTGAACAGAACTTTGAGTCTGCCAGGCTTATAGACAGATACTTCAGTAAAAGTTTAATCATTTATGTACTACTGATTATCAGAACTCCGTAAACTTTATTAGCCGATGTTGTTAATATTTTATTCCATTTACTTAAATCTTCTTCATCGAATTCAGAGAAATTTGTGAATTAATTATTAGTGAAGCCCATCGCATAGGGCTTAATTCAAAATGCACAACATAGATTACCTATAAAGAGTACTGTTACTTTTTTAGTGCATACTGCATTGAGTAAAAATATTAATTCATAAAATAAAAGTCGATGCTTGAATTATATAATACTATTATTACTAACCCAAAATTTTGAAGCAGAAATTTCCTCTCATTTTTTAATTTTTGTGCATTGAGTTAGTTACTAAAGAATGAGTAAATTTTCGCTCAACAGAATTAGCACAAAAATATAATTTGAAATGTTACATTAAAGACGGCAACAAAGAGCAGAGATTTTGGTTACTTGTCTTTTACTTAATTTAATTATCATTAGTATTTCGAACAAAACTTGAATGGATTAATATACCGCATTACTTCAGTATTCTCTATTTTATATTATTAGCCCAAAGGGCGTTAGCCCAGAAGGACTAGTAATTACGTTTTGGCATTTTGCGTTGGTTCACTATAAATGACGGTTCATTTTCCAAATTGTTGCCACCAAATATTAAAGCCCCGTATTATATTTAAAAAAAATAAATAATGAAGAATCTGCATAAATGTATATATGTTTCTCGCACTGTGATAAAACAACGGTACCTAGAGCTATCCAATTTCGAATAACGTACGTTTCCACCCGAATCTGGCCATCTGGCCCAAATTTAGAATTCGGAATTTGTTTTATTATGGATTTTATATTTTGTAAAACTTTAACGAATTTTGGATTAACAAACTCAACGATTTCAGAGCGAGCAATGGCAACATTGTACGAAAAAAAAAAACATTTTTATCTCCAGCGCAAGAGACTGTTTATCAGAAATTCTAAAGATATGCTCATTTTAAAATTATTTTGTGGTATTGCTGTTGAACTAAATTTTATGATTTAAGCGCGAAGAACATGATATTTAATAAATAAAGGTAACATCCAAAACGTTAAAATTAAAAAACACCCCTTTGGGTGTTATGTAAAATCTGAAAGCTTTCAGATTTTTTAATATTACATCTTCAGTAAAATTTAACAAATGCCTAACTTTTGTTTTCAAAGAGCACGCACGCTTGAAGATGTGTTTTCTGATAATGTAACTAATACTTTAGAAATCATTAAATTGCACTCTACATTAATTTGCAAGAAACTGTAATTAGTATACAGTTAATTTACTTTATAAAATGAAAATCCTGCTATTATCGTATAAAATAGCATGATTTTCATTGTTAAAATATTCATTTTAGAGCAAAGCAAATATTAATCCGTAGATAATACCTTCATTGCAAATCATAATGTTAAAATCTGCTTTCTAAAAGCTAAGCTAACAATATTAAAATAAGGTACATGACATTTCTAGTTTCATATCTTGCAAAAGAATTGTTTCATTTGCCTGTGTTAATTGTTATTCTTTTGGCTTCCAGAATTTACTTGATGCCAGATGAAAGACGTTATTTGCAGTCCAGACCAAAAAAGAAGACATGTAATCCTAAATTCGATGAAACATTTCTCTTTCAGGTGACTTTTTATATATCCTTCACTTAATGGCTTATAATAATAATTTTAATACAAATTTAAATGCAAGTTTTCCAAAGCATATGAAGGGACATCAGTCAAAGTAACGATTACTCCATAAAAATGTTAGTAACAAATATGAAAACCTTCGGAAATACTTGTAAAACAATTGCTGATGGTGAATGTTTGATTTAAAGTATTTTTACAGAAAACAGAATGAGGTTAATCAGCAAATCGAGCTGTGAACTCCTAATTATCCGTTACTAATTAATTCTCGGCTATGCACGGTAACCAGACAAGATAGATAATCCGAAAATGTCAGCATAACATTTCAGTTAATATGCGGACTCAGTAATGAATGTTAACTTTCCGTAATTTGTAAGTAAACGACGTACAGTGTATCTTTTAAAATAGAGTTTAATGAAGATAATAAGTTTATGTAAAATATTTACAGACTGGAAACTCTTTGTTACTTTTTTTTCTTTGAACGAGAATGACATAACTATTTTGACATTCCTCTAAACAATGTGGAGAATATACACTCTTAGACAAAAAAAAACGATTAGGTAAAACATGAAAATGAAAAATAAATTATTGCAAATGCAACATAGTATGCTTCATGCAGTTTCTAAATACTATCAAAATATTTTTGCAAGAGCTTTAATGGTGTTGGGAGGCTAACGTTGAGTAAATTTGCAAATTGATACTGAATGAAATGTATTAAGAGATATGAAATTTTACTAAAATATTCACTTTGGTGAGATGAAGATATTACATCTAGAGCAGAGAAAAATTTACCGAAATGGATATTGCCACCCAATCTTAATTACGAAGCATGACTGGAAATATTCATTATGTATGTTGTCTTCTGTGCGTTTACTGATAACGAACTTTTCCTTCAAAGTATATTTAAATTACAACTTAATCAGTTTTGAAAATGAAGATTTTATTAGCTGTGAAGCTGTAGATTTTGAATTAGGATTGGACATACGCAAGATGAGATTAGAATTTATGTTTGCAGTCAGACTACAGTTAGGCAATAAATAAACATCACACAATATACACAATTGCTGCTAAATCTGTTATGGAAGGGAAGAAAATAAAAGGAACGATTTAATTGTGTGTGAAAGATAATCTCGGACGGAGTTTGTCGAGATATTAAAGTATGTGAAAAAACATATGTGTTGATATGTGACGAGAAAAGTGGTTACAAGGCCACAAAAGTAGACGGACTTTTAAGTTTTTTTTCAAAAGCTAAGATTGTCAAGTAATTATTTTTCGAATAAAATTTCCTTATGGATCTAGATATCTGAAACTTTAAGGGTAAAGAGTGTTACATGTGCTCGTGGCTTGCAGATCTGTTTCATATTCTTTTTTTACCCTTTAAAATATATTCAAAAAATTTGTTTTCCAAAAATTACTATTAAATTATATTGCATTAGGTATATCTTCTCAAGTTAAATGATTCTATGCTAAATATTTAATAGGGAAGCGGAATTTTTTTATGTGAAGAAATCTGATAATGACACCACATAACGTCCTTGTACAGTCTATTAAATTTTTTGCTATCTTCAATGAAACTTAATTCTCTCGAATTATTGTGACTTAATTAATTGCTCTCTCAAGCTAAGTTGAAAATGATATCAAAAATCACAAATTTTGAAGTTAAATATCCGGGTTAATTTTTATTGTACGGGAGTCAAACTTTTTATATTTTTATTTTTCCATAAAAAGTATATAAGTCTAGGAACCGGGAGACCGTATTAAAAGTTAAATTACGTTATTTGTCCATTATTATTATTATTATTTGACATTGCCCAAACATGGATATTTTATACACTTAAAGCCGCAATTGGAAGTGTATGACTACTACCAAACATAAAGGCCGTAAAGAACATTTAAGCCCGTAAAGGGTAGGTGGGTATACACACATATATATGTTTTTGTACTGCAGATTTCAGTGGAAAAGAGAGCTGTACAACTAGATATTATAAGAGATCTTACGATATATAAAATATAGAGTTTTAGAGTCTAATCCTTTTTGAGTTATTTACATCCGTTCAGACGTCACTGAAAAACTTGGTCATAATGGATATTTTCTTTGAAATCTGAAACCAAAATTTTTCGCGATTACAGTACTTCCTTTGCTTCGTACAAGGAAGTAAAAATCAATAATTTTAAATTCTCTAAACTTAGTGCAGGAAGCAATATTTAAGGTAGTATTTGACAAAATAAATTTAAGGGATTTATTGGAAAAGTAATGCACATTTAGCATATTTTGATAAAACAATAAAGAATTGGAGAACCAATAATACTCAAATTCGATTTAGGTACAAACGTTATGTCCACAAGCTGATTTGAATGATACCATTAAAATTAAAATATTTTATTTTGTGACTAAAATTTTAACCTCGATTAAACTATTCTCTTTTCTGGATATTATTATTTTTTATGACAGTTTTTCGTTCAAAAAGGTCTAATTTAATGTATTTCGTTCAGAAACTAAATCGATATAATGTTTTTTAAAAATATAATATATGCACATGCTACTTGTTCATTTAGTTTTAAACCTGAAATTATTTGCATGAATTATTTTAGTTAATAGGAAAGAAGAATATATGTGAAAGATTAAAATAATTTGTTTCTTTTACGCACAGTTCTAAGTTAAATTTTACACTTTTGCCATAGTTAATCAATGAATTATTTTGATTCTCTCTTATATAGCTTCCAAGTCGTTCCATGTCAGAAAGAACTCTGAAGTTCACAGTTTTTGACAACGACAGAGGTAAACACCATAACCCAATAGGGCACGTTCTGATTCCGCTTGAAGAGTTCTTTGAATCTGATCAGAATGATAAAGTGCAGTGGAGAGATTTGGAAAAAAAAGAGGCTCAGGTAATATCCTGCTTAAGCATTCAAAAAATCCTTAAAAATAATGAATGTATCGATATAAAATTCTTTCACTTCAAATATGCTTTGGAAATAAATTTTGCAAATGGTAACTGCCGATATCACACCTCTTAGAAAGGATCTATTAAAAGCAATAGAAATGTTTCCTCTTCGATGAAAAATTTCAAGACCTAAATTTTCATTTTAATTAGTATTCTGATTAATTGCTCAGTTGCAGCAGATGATTAAAGGCAATGCTTGCCACAATATAAATTGGTCTTCGAAAGCATTATTCCTGGTAAGGCAAAGAATTATCTAAATCAGTGTAAGTTCTGATTTAGATAATTCTTTGCCTTACCAGATCTTTCTACAGTTGCATAGTATTTGTCAACGCATTTCCATAACTTGAGCTCATTCCTATTGACAAATTACTTATAATTAGTACATTTGTTGTTGCTTCCAAATTATATACTTTATCTATAAGTAAACTGCTAAATGATGGAATTAAAAAGCAATAGAATAATGAAGTTAACAGACATTCCACGCAGATTGATATTCAAAATTCGAAAAGTGCGAAAAATACTTTTTAGATTATATTAGCAAGTAATTTTGCAGAAATTAAAGGCTACTGTTAGCAGCTGAACAACAGTAAGTAGTAATAGGTGTGCACTAAGTAGTAGCAGCTGAATAATAGTATGCAATAGTAACTAAAAACTAAACACTATATAAGGTATTTTCTCCCTTCTTTCTACATGTTTTTACCACCAGGATTTGGCGACTGTATTTCCTAATCCCCAGACGCCCTTTAAAAAGGTGGAGTAAATAAGGCATGTTCTCCTTCCTTTCTGCATGCCTTCGTGGTGTAACTGGACGCATACTCGACGCGCATTCGAGAGGTCCAGGGTTCGAGTCCCGGAGAAGCCACTGCACATTTTTCACGCCTCTTACTTCAAAAAAATCTAATGACACTAAACTACAATAAGCAGCAGTAGCTAAAACTAAATTTACAGTAAGCAGTAGTAGTTTAAAACTAAATGCTGGAATAAACAATAGTAGATGAAAACTAAACAGTAAGCAGTAGTAGTTGAATAGGAGCGAACAGTAGTAGCTGAAAACTAAATATTACAATAAACAGAAGTAGATGAAAACTAAGCACTACAGTAAGAAGTAGTAGCTAAATACGGTTTCAGATAGGGCTATACTTATATTAGTTGAACCACTCAATACATTATATTTATTAATTCATAATAGTTGTTATTTAATTTGTTAACAGTTAAAACATTTTAAGCACAAATTCATTACATACAGTAAATGTTCATTGCAATGAATCTCTTTTGAAATATTGTCTACCAGTAACAGAATGATAAAATCGCTAAACACTAGTAGTTCGGCTCGAGTTCAAATCTCGGAGAACGCGATGGCTGCATAACAGGAGCTTTCCTGATTTTTCTGCTTAAGGTGAATACGAGCCAGTTTCTCACAAAACATCCCTTCTATCATTCAGACAACTCAGAATGCTTCCGTCATTCAAGTAATCCAGGCATTCCAAATGTAGTTTTTTTTTTTGTGTTTCTTTTACATCTAATGAAAGATATAGTTCCATCTGAAATCGCACTCAGTTTACTATAGTTGTAACAACAGTAAAACAAGAGATAAAACGTAACTGAAAAATACGGTTTGCAACTAAAAACTAAACTATTTACAACAAGAAATTAGAAAATATTAGCCATTGTTTTTTGTGATGTCTTAGGAACTCATATAATTAACGTAGTAAAACACAGAATCTAACTTTCACATATTGGCTCCAATAATATGGAGGTTCTAATCTTATGTTTCTGTAGCGATCTGGTTGTTCGGTGAAGCTTCGGTAGTTGCTTGCTCCTGTCGACTCGATCGTAGGTCCATTTATTAGGATTCGAATTCTTTACCGATAGCCTAAAAAAGCTCTGTTGCTCTAGGTTCAAGAATTCCAACTCTTTCAAATGTGCTAGCGTTTAGTTGTTCTCAAGATCACTACTGGGGGTGATGTTTTTGGTGGTCACTGCTGTGGGAGTGACAGTCAGGCTATCCCGAGTTGAGTGGCTGCAGCTAGCGTATCTGACTCCTTATAATGATTGGGTAATGTTGAGAGGTTACGTAATTCTTACTGCACTTAAAACACATTTAATACAATTATAAGAAGTTCTTTACACACATATATATATAATTCATCATAGATAGCATAGATAGGTATTTAAATGAATTATAGTCTTCGTAGTGTGAGGGGTCTGCTAACGAAGGTCTCTGTAGTCGAGACAGCAAGAGCATTGCAGGCTCTCTAGTCGAAAGTTCTGAAGCGTTCTTCTGATGTTACTACGATGGCGAAAATCTTCAGAATGAATTAGCCACGCCTTCTTAATTTAATAGTAGCATTTTACATCCTCTGATTCGTTATATCTGGAAAGATATTAGAGGAAAAATCAGATCATTGGTTCGTCACCCCTCCAGAAATCGAGAGGCTTTGACAACAGACACGATACAGAACGTTGAAATCTTCTGACACTAGTCGTAAAGTTATGTCTCTGCAATGTCAAAAATATGTCATGTGACACGTCGTAAAGGCTGGGAGCAGTGAATTGCAGTGCACACGCAATTTACTTATCTCTATGTGGTCCACCGCATTTTAAAAGATATAAAAATATTACTCTTCAATCCAGAGAATGACTATAGTGGGCGTTTCCATGTTTTTCTGAAGAGCTATAGGGAGTGGCTGCCACAGTATTCTCCCTAAACTAAAAAGTCTCTCGCTATTTAAACTTATTGTATTATTCAATTTGCATTATGGTAAAAGCTGATGGAAGAAGCAGAATGTGCAGAAGAGTATTAACATAACAATAGCTTATTAAAGAAAATAAATCTTAAAACGCTCTGCCTTTTTTTTCATGCAAAACATGCCCAAAATATTTTCTTAAAATTAATTGACTAACATTTACAGGTTTTGCTCTAAAATAAATTTCATTTAATTATAAATTAAATGTACGATTCATTCATGAGTTAAATTCATTAAAATTACATTCATATCCCAAAGGTTCATATCCCTGGATTTTAATGATATCCACGTTACTTTAATATCAATGTAAGTTCTTCTCCGTTTTTAAATTCCTGAAAAGTTTTCGTGTTTAAAATAAATTGACTTTCTCCCTATTTACTCATTTTAATCATAAAAATTTCCTTGAAAATTCATGTGGAATAGTTCTAATTCTTGAAAAGTTCATCGCCTTTCGGAGAGTCATTGAGCCATGCACAGTTGAAGAGCATTCTTTGGCATTAATGAAAAGGCAATGCTTCCTATATCTCGCATTTTTCAGACGCGGAACTCGAGCTGGAATTTCACCTCTAGTCCCTTTTAATATTTTCATTGTTCGAAAAATTATCTATTCGTACGAATTCGAAATCTGCAGCTGAGAAATATTTGCATTATGCGATCCTTTCCGACAGCATCTGCTTTCATTTAAATTCCGTTCTTGTTTACGCATTTTTATAAATAATTCTATTCAAGCTATATAAAGAAAGAAAAATCTTTATTATGTTAATCTGTATGGATATAATTTTAAACAACATTTAAATTTTAAACTTCATTGCAGAGAGTTGATCAATTATTATTTACCTTACATTAGATTGTTTGATTTGTAAAATAGTTAATGTTTTTTTGTTTTTGTTGTATTTTAGATTTTTTTAATTTTTAGTAGGTGTAAAATCCTTTTGTGACTTACTTAAGAAAGAAATTGATTCTTAATGTAGACACACAGCAGATTTTGCTGCGTAATCTATATAAAAACGGATGCCACTATTGGCATTAGATACGGCAGCTGTTACTGATATGCATCACTTTCTTTTTATGAGTCATATATATTTTTTAGCATTAATATTCTTCTGGAAATTATTTCGTTTGAATATGAATTATTTTAATACTACAAAAAATACATATGCCAAATCTGCTAGATTTTTATTAGATATAGTAGCATTAATTTTAAAAATGCATGTCTGCATTTGCAGCGCTCAAGGAATAAAATTATTTGGCTAATTCTCTCCAAATATTTTATTTTCGCGAATTAAAAAAACTTCTACTTATTTCTTGAACGTTTACATGTATTCCTTTGTGTAAATGTAATTATTTAGAATGCAGTGACACATTAGGTTTTTCGATGCAGTGAAAATATGAAAAATCGACTATGCTTTTTCCGGGATTCCGATCACAGATCTTCCTGTTGCCAGATATATGCGTCAGATATCCACTTACAGCATGAGAGCATGCGCAAAGGAATGCGATAACTATTTACAAGAGATAGCTTTTGATTTAACTTTAAAAGTATTTAAAAATGGTATTAAATACGATGAGACCAGAAAAGATTGTGACTTTCAGAAGGATCTGAGAAAAGACGTTTAAACATTTATCGATGATAAACGGAATAAACATTGCTTTTAGGATTCTTTTATTAATCTTTTTAAAATTATACTGTAAACAACCAAGATTCGAGCTAATATTTGAAACTAGTGTCACTCACTAAGCGCAATCAAACAGTTTTACACATTCAGATTTCTCAAGACCAGCAACAGACTCCGAAAATTTCAGTTTCGAATCGAATCGATTAATTCAATTTTGAAGACATAACCCAAGTGAAGTTAGCGTTTTAGCTAAGTAATATGACCAGGTGCAGATTTCACAAAATTGTTTGGAAATTCAAATAATAATGAATTCTTTAAAATTCCAAATACTAATGAATTAGTAATCGGCTTCAAAATCATTTTAAACATTATGTTTCTTGCCAAAGTATTAATGTTTTTAAAACTTCCTTACCTGAATTCCCTTAAAAATTACTGAATATATCTGAAAAGGAAAAAAACTTTAAAATTTTGTTGCTGCGTAACATAATTTAGAATATCCTCTTTCCAAAGGAATATTGCATTGCTAAATTTGATTTTGATATTCACTACTTTTCAAACATAATTTATCAATACATATATAAAGCATAAATACATGCTATATTTTTCGACTAAGATAACATAATTTAGTTGTAAAACGTTTTTTGAAAGAGATGAAAGACGTCGTCTTCCAATTATTGCATGATCAACTATAATTAATAAGGAAATTTTGGCTCTGTTAATTACGGCCAGCTTTCATTTAACATACAAAAGGGATGATTCAGCTGACACTGAGAGAAGGAAATCATATGTAACCCTCCTCCTTACAATCGCTAAGGTGGTGACAATTTTTCTTAGGTTTTACTAACATTTAGGTTTGAATTAAATCCTATTACATTTGTTTTGGCTCATGTCACACAGTATTCTTTCATACAAAGAAGTTGAAAATTTTATGGTACTGGAGATCATTCGAAAACATGATTTTAATCTGAACTACAGATGTATAAACTTATAATTCCCAACTGTATTACTTAAGGAATCATTTCTGCTGATTCGAGCTATAATTTAGTTGCTAGCCGTATCGTTGGCTGTGCGTTTTTTGATACTTGAAATGTCATTTATAGTTAACTGAAATCTTAACTTTTAGGGCAAATAATCTCATCTTGTAATAATTTTTAATACAACAATCGTTTCAAAAAGTTCATTTTTAATCCAGCAAAAGCAGCTAAATAAATTTTAATAGAGCTTCTGTATTGTATTGATAAATAAGTAGTGTTAAGGGCGATAAGTCAGCATCAGGTTAAGATAATTCTGTGTGTTAGCTTTTAGGTTAAATACTCAGTTATGTCAATTTCACACTATAAGTTATATAGTTATATACACTATAACTATATAAGTTATAAGGAAGACAACAGGAGGAAACAATGGATTAATTCGTCTCAGTATTAAAAAGAAGTCAACTAACTTAAATACCTAATCACCTATTCTTCTTTACTGCACCAGCATGACGAAAATATTTATTACCAGCGACTAAAAGCGTTTCCTCTTTAGTAAAATTTGTCGATCGTAGCTAAAGTTATTACCAGATAAAACTTCTAATATATACCAAAGCAAAAACTTCTCTCCAAAACATTTTATTCTCCGTTTTGCTTGGAAAATTTATGCAGTTCGATAGACAATGCTAGACTTCAGTCAAACTGACATTGCATCTATATATAATACAGAGAGCTCACAATTACGTTACTCCCACAGAAATCACCATTAATTAAATATAAGAAATCATTTCCAATCCGAAATAGTATGTAACATCTCACAGCGTTAGAAAATGGCGCACACATGAAGGAATGTCATTAGGAAGCATTCTAATCACATGTCTACTGCATTTTTTTCCTCACCAATGAACTACCACCTTCTACGTTCACTCGATAATCGTATATGCAACAGTAATTAATTAACTGTCAAATTCTAGAAAGAAAAATGAAGAGATTTAAATCAAAATCCGAAAATTGATACCATTGTTGTTTTTATGACTCCAAAATATCGGCAAGAGGCTATAGATTGTAATCGAAGCTATTTCGATAAGCAACTCTGTTTCAATCTACGACGCAAATATCACAGAATGTTTTAGATCACTTGATACTAATAACTATTTTCTTCTGAATATTTATAATTACACTCCCGACAGTTTTATGTTATAATTATTAAACAGAGAACTTCTAGAGTCATGAAACTCGTTATAATTTGAGAGTAATGTAGCTGTTCAGGAGCATAAAAATTATGAAAAAGTAAACCCTTGATTGTCAGTAATGACCTCGCTTAGCATGTAAACTAGCGTAAACTGAGTCTCAAGAAAGACTAGAATATCTCTCTCTTTCCTGACGATAACGGTCCCACATCTCGTATTAGATTAAATGGAACAAATACAAAAGCGAGGGGCTTTTCTCTGCCTCGAGTATACGCATCGGTTCCATTAAACCTGCCTAGGTGTATTCAAACAGAAATGAATAAATATTTATACAACTTTTATTTGTTGCAGAAACTCAGTTTCGATCAACGCAGCATCCTGAAATACTAATAAAGCTTCTGATTTCTGCAGTTTCTCTAAACATACACACAAGGTAATACTATCCTTTCTTTACACACAAACAAATGATAGTATTACCCCCCCACTGTATTAATTTATCAGTACCTCTGTTTTTTTGAGTTTTGCTGCTTAATTGTAATAACGTTTCTTGATTTTTCATTAAACCCTTTGGCAAGTAATTCCTTATAATGCTGTTGCTATCAATGCGTATTATTTTTCGTTTATAACTCACAATTCGTTTCTAAGATTTGATGTTTTCTTTTGACGGAGTTACCGCTTCATTTACATTCTAACATTGTCAACAGTTATTACATCCACTGAGAGATTTCGGGTGGATTCATCTCTCAGGAATATCCTTCATTCCTTCCTGAAGATAGCTTTCATTTACTTAAATTATCTTTGAAACCTACTGCATCTTACTGTAACGGTTTATGCATTCTTCGTAGTCATCCAATTTTCAGAATAATCACATAATGCGTATGGAATATAAAGTCCTTGTCTCCTCTGCCGTCCAATTTTGAAAAAAGTATTCATTGTTTCTCCAAATATAAAACTTCTATAATTTAAAAAATTTTCTGAGCGCTGACAACAGTAACATACTACTCTTCACCTTTAAAACCAGGACTGAATGCAACCTTTCATTGTTGAATGTCTTAGTTTGAAGATTTTTCCGTAGTAGTATTTCCACGTTTATGTATAAGAGATGCATGTATCGTAAAATGTCTAAAATAGTCGATCACATTATCCTGCCTTTCAGAAGTTTAGATTGTTAAGACCATGGTCTTTTGCGTAACTTTGTGATGCAATTGTCCTTCGTTCTTTTCCACAAAACAAGAAATAGTGAGCTTCCAGAGAGCTTTTTGAATTCATTAAACAAGCCATAGAGAAAAACAAAATCTCCAAATGATTTTAGATTCAACTAATCTGTCTCAGTTTTTCCAACTCCAGTTTGGGGTAACAAGTCCTTTTTCCGTAAAAATCTCTGATTCTAATCCCACATTTTGAAAAAAATCAGTATCAGTATTATTTATGAGTCCATCCTCCATCAGTCATCCGCACCTTTTCCCAGTTTCCAAAGAAGAGAACAAATACTTCGAGTTTAGACCACGACATACAGGACACAAGTCATTCAAAATGTTCTTTGAGAGCTCATAAGGAGGTGCAGGCGGATAGTCTTTGCATGCTTTGCCATATCCAAGTAACCTAAACTAACCTAACGATAAGGATATGTAACAAGAGCTGAGGAAAGATAGCTATTTTTACAGCTTCTGAACAAGTTTTAAAGTTTGCGCTTTCTTCAGATTTGAATTCAGTCTAAGTTTTATACAATAATAACGTGTGAAAATTATGAAGGGTGATTTTGCACCCTAAACCTTTGAAAATTTCTAACATAATTAATAATAGCCACTGTTTAAACTAATGTTTGATATTCTAGCGCCATCTTCTTGGTTTGTATCTTCTTCGGATCATTACTGCTGGTTTTATTACCCGGATCATTACTCCGGGTATTCAGATGATACTCTGCTTACAATACTCCCAATGCTCCTCTAAGGTTCCCAATCGATTTTCTTCAGCCTTTTTACTTTATACGCTTTTCCATCGGGAAGAGTTCAGTTTACTGCTTGGCATAAATACCATATTTTCAACCTCCCAAAACCTATTAAAAAAGAATAGCTTTATAATTCCCGAAGACTGAATGATTTCATTTTTATCCATCCATGTTCACGAATAATTCTATTGATTGTTGATTTTTAGCACACCTCAGTAAATTTTAGTTCTGTAAATAATCAAAATATGTGTAATATGAAGTACTATTTATAAATAAATATAGGTTTTTTATATTAAACAAATTATATGTACGACTATTTAAAATAATTATTCAGCGTCAATACATGCCTTTATGTAAATTTACCACTGAAGCAGAATAAAGTTTCGTTTTTAATTAATGCGTATAAACTATTCACCTAAAATTTTAACACTGACTAACACATTGACTAACAAGATAGCAATAATAAAAGTGTAAACTTACTAAACATACACTAGACCGGGTTCTCAACCAGGGGAAATTCCCGCTGAGAGGAATTTCATAGTTTTATTAGGGGGTGAAGCGGTTAGCATTTTATTTAACTAATAAGTGTTTTAGTTTATCAGTATTAGAAACTACACTGCTGACCACCCAAATTGCAACACCAAGAAAGACAAGAGATACCACAACAAAATTTATTTAGTAGATAACATGTTGACCAAGTATCAAATGATTAAATTTACAGACTTCTGTGAAGTGTGTTTCTTCCAGAATCAGTAGCCAGAGTAGCCGCCATTGTTGGAAATCACCGCTGCCACACGCCTCGGCATTAATTCAAAGAGACTTTGGATGTGTTCTTGGGGTACAGCAGACCAAGCAGCTTCCACACGCTGCTAAAGTTGATCTGATGTGGCAGCTTGGGATGTAATCTGGGTCAATCTTTCAGCAACCATTGACTACATGTTTTCTATCGACAAAAGATCCGCAGAGCGAGCCGGCCAGGGAAGCAATCAATCTGTCCATTGACGATGAACCCTTGGACAATTCGTGCCACGTGTGGTCGCGCATTATCCTGTTGAAATATGGCTGTGGGCAAGCCCTGAATGTAAGGAAGGAGAACTGGCTCCAACACCTCTGAGACGTAGCGCTGGCTGTTAAAAGTACCGGCAATGCGTACTAGAGGAGTGTGAAGGTGATATCTAATACCGCCCCATACTATAATACCCGGTGCAGGACCAGTGTGGCGGTGCATAACGCAGCTGTTCATCATCCTCTCTCCACGGTGTCTCCAGACTCGAATCCGACCATCGTGGTGTTGCAGACAGAAGCGTGACTCGTCAGTAAAGACAATTTCATTTCATTCTGCCGTCCACATCCTTCTTTCATCGCACCATTGGCGGCGGAGACGTCTGTGGTCCTTCGTCAATGGTAGACGAAGCAATGGACGTCTTGCGGACGGACCACTCTGCTGTAAACGGCGTCGAATGGTACGCGCAGACACTGGATGATGCGTTACAGACTGAATGTGCTGTACTATAGTTCGTGATGTGACTGAGCGATCCGTCAATGCCATGCGCGCAATGTTCCTGTCATCACGTGAAGTGGTGCACTGAGGTGGATGCGATCGAACACGTCGGTCCGTCGTACCATCTTGCATCCAACGGTTATATATCCGCATTACAGTTGTTTAGTTTCATCCAACACGACTACCGATTTCCCTGAAAGATAATCCTCACTCTCGGTAGGCAACTATCCTTCCTCTGTCGAACTCGGATACTTGATCAAACGGTGATCGCTGTTTACTACGAGGCATAATTGATCGTTTTTTTGAAAAAAACCACAAGAAAAACACAATTGCCGAACTTGAAATCGTTGAAAACTCCAAGCCTTAAATAGTGCTTTGAAGTGGCACCACAGGCGCGCGTGATGTGCGTTTGCGCTGAAATTCTAATCATTTGCATATCTCACTTCCACTAATGCATGTTGTAAATTTCATGTTATTTGCATGCTTCCTTCAGGGTGTTACATTTACGGTGGCCAACAGTAAACTTTTTTCAAATTTGCCATCTACGGACATTTTTTATGCTTTTTGTTTAATTTTTTAAGCATATTAAAAACAAAAATTTGGACCTGCAAATTCATGTATTTTCAATTTCATTTTTAAAATTATGTATTTATGAGTTTCAGAAAAAAGAGGGAAATTATTTTCTATCTGCGCATCTGTGGTTTGAAGATTTAGTTGTTATCCAGTTTTCAATATAGTCTGGTGGTTCAGTAATCATAATATTTCATAAAATTTCAATAAATCAACAATCAATAAAATATGAATTTATTTAATTAAATATAATGATATCACAATCTTAGAAATCTCACATTATCACTACATCAGATCTTTCATCCAACTATCTGAACACACCCAATGGCGCTCTTAGCGCTTTCTCGCGTTACACGGGTCTTACCATTCTTCCCGCTTAAACTCCCAAGGAGTTTACATTTCAGTTTTCAGATATTCAGATAAAATTTAAAGTCAATAAAATTACACTAAATAATAAATTGGTAAATTATTACAATATATATAATAAAAGTTTTTCAAGTTCATATTCAGTCTGCAAATGGTAGGGGAATAACTTTGTTGATGGCTCGCCGAAGAACACCTGTAGACATCTTAACTTCAACTACTCTAATCAGACCATCAGGACCAGGATACACCTGTTGGATGTGACCAACGGCTAGTGCAAAGGATTGGAGTTGGAGTCCTTTAGCAGTACCAGCTGACCAATCTGTAAGTTCGGCTGCGAAATGCTCCATTTAGCACGATTCTGGAGTTGATTTAGACACTCTGAATGCCACCGGTTCCAAAATTTAGCTTGGAGTCTCTGGACTAGTTTTCACCTGGAATGAAAAGAAAGAGAATCCGAAGCAGTATGTAGTTCAGGAAAGGATAACATAGCATTTCCTGTCAAAAAATGCCCCGGAGTTAAAGGCTGTAAATTATTCGGATCGGAATATCTCTGAACTAGTTCCCACCTGGAATGAAAAGAAAGAGAATCCGGAGCAGTATGTGGTTCAGGAAAGGATAACATAGCATTTCCTGTCAAAAAATGTCTCGGAGTTAAAGGCTGTAAGTCATTCGGGTCGGAAGAAAGCGGTGATAATGGGCGGAAATTCAGAATTGCTTCTATCTGAGTAACTAAAGTAGTTAACTCTTTAAAATTCATGATAGCCCATTTTGCTACCCTTAACAAAATCCGTTTCACTGATTTTATGTTTGCTTTCCACAGTCCGCGAATGTGTGGAGAAGCCGGGGGAATAAATTTCCATTGGATGCCTTCTTCTGCACGAAAACCTTCAATTGGGTTAGATTTGCAAATTTCATTATATGAGTTAAGAATATTTCTCGACCTTTGAAATTCGCGGCGTTGTCGTTCCTGATGACGGATGGTTTGGATCTTATGGGAATAAATCGTCGTAAATAGGCTAGAAAAGCTTCTGTTGTTAAATCAGAAACGACTTCTAAGTGCACGGCCTTAGTGCAAAAACAGATAAATAATGCAATATAAGATTTTAAAGTCATCTTTGACCTTTTCAAATTAGGTTTCCTGATTATGGGTCCTGCAAAATCTAATCCGACCACCTCGAAAGCTCTAGAAGGTACGACTTTGTCTAGAAGGTACGACTCGCAAGTAGATTACCCATCATCTGGCTTACTGTTTGATTCTTCGTTCTAAAACAAGTGATGCACTTATTTTTTACTCTTCTAACTCGACCTTGACCAGACGGTATCCAATATCACTCTCTTATTAAAGATAATGTAGTCTGTACACCAGAATGCAAGGATTTTCTATGATAATATTCAATAACTAAATTAGTGAAATGATGAGCCTTTGGCAAGAGTATCTGATGTTTCTGAAATTCAGAAAAATCAGAATATTGCAGTCTTCCTCCTACTCTCAGTACCTCATTTTTTGTCAAGAAATATGTTCAGAGAGTATATTTTACTATTTTTTGGAATAGATTGTCCTTTTTTAAGCACTTTATTTCCCTTCGAAATTCAGTTGACTCTACGAGTTTTACTAAAACTTCAGTAGCATGTCTTAATTCAGAAGCACATATGAAGTCTGTTTTTAATTCTGGGTTCACTTTACAGTTATTTACATATCTTAAGCATAAAGCAGTTATCCTAATTAATTTACTGAATGAGGAGTATCTTACTATCAAATCGTTTTCAGTTTGGCTATTTTCAACAGCTGCATTTGCAACAACTGACTTCTTAAACTATAACTTATCGACATCTATTTCGGTTTCCTCCATCGACTCTAAGGAGGATGGCCATGCTGTATTATTCATTGTCAACCAACAGGGTCCATGCCGCCAGAGGTGATTAGCATTGAGGTCGCTTAAGGATAAATCCCTAGAAATCAAATCGGCGGGATTATTCTTTCTTATATAAATGATGCCATTTCTTTGGGTTACTGTATTTTTGTATTTCTTTTATTCTATTCTTCACGAACACCTTATGTCTATTTGGATCACCTTTAATCCAGTACTAAGCTATTGAGGAATCTGTCCAAAAATATGGAGTAACAGGAAAACTTAGTGCAGTTACAATTTTGTTGCTCAATCTTGAAGACAAAAGTACACCAATGGCTCCAATCTAGGAATCGAAAGGGTTTTTAACGGAGCTAGCCTGCCCTTTGATGCTACAAACCTAGAAATGATATTTCCACCCTTTAATTCTATTTAGAATTTTTATTTTTTTCTATCTAGAATTATTTATTTCTTTTTAGAATGTATACACTCTCTTTACAAGTCTTTAGAACCTGTTGAACAGTGACTTTCCCACAAATAAAATCGTCGACATACAATGATTCATTAAGATGTTTAGAAGTCAGAGGATATATATCTACGTACCTTTTCAAGTAATGTTTGATTGTGGGTTCAAGGAGGAACGGGCTAGATCTCACCCCAAATAACATCCTTGTCATCCGACAGATTTCTAATTTCCTGTTTTCATCATCAGTTCCTGAATCTTCTTCCCAGAAGAATCTGGTGTAGTTTCGTTGAGTTACATCTATTTCGATCTGGAGGAAGGCCATCTTTATATCTGCAACAAACGCTATCGAATTCGTTCTAAATCTGATCAAAAGAAGAAATAGGTTAGGTATAAAATTAAGGTCCGTGTATAAGCAATCGTTCAAAGATAACTGACCTTTCGCATGCGACGAAGCATCACAAAAAAAACACAATGCGTAATTTACTTGTAGTCTTATCCGTACGTATTACAGCTCGATGAGGTAGATAAAATGTATTTTGGTGCAAATTTACTTCATCATCTGGGACAGGTTCAATAATATTCTCCGAAAGATAATTCTTCAGAACAGTGTTATATTCACAAAATAAGGAAGGGTCATTTTTAAAATATGATCTTAATCTCAAAAATCTTTTCATTGGTATCCGTTCGTTATTTTCTAATAATGTCTTCATATTTGGTTTCCAGGGCAATTTCACTTTGTATCGCTTATTTTGATATGTAATCCGTAATTTTGATATGTAATTTGTACAAATTCACACATCATATCCTTTTCAGTGGTTTCTATGTCAGCTACTTCTGCCTTCGTACCCAAATTCTTTAAATCCCAAAATTCCTTGAGTTGATCGGAAATATTGGATTCGTTTACCATAACACTCATTGCAAACGTTTCATTTAAGTTCGTGTTTCGCCCTTGCAAACACCACCCAAATATTATTTCAACTGCAGCGAGGGCTTTGTTTAGGCGTGTAATTCGACAAGTGGCAATATTATAATAGTAATCTGCACCTATTAGTATTGATATTTCTTTGTTGTTAAATTCATAACAGTCCGCAAGTTGTACATTTTTTAAACGTCTAACTTGTTTCTCAACATTTTTATCGGGAGTCGGTAAATGTGTGCCCGAAATATGTTCTGTCTCCAGTGCTTCAATTTCTATGCATAAATTTGGATCATCTCTATTCTTTAATTTAAGTTTAACTACATTAAATGATTTTGTTTCCGTTTCCTTAGCACCAAATGTGCAAATGAAAAGGATTTCCTTTCTAACAACTGGAAGGTTAAACCTTTTGGAAATAGCTGACAAAACAAAGGAGCGGTGTGAACCACCGTCCAGGAAAATTCTAACAATTTTCTGCCCTTTTACATTATCAATTAAGGCTGAACATGTTTGTAACATAATATTCTTTTTTGCCGATACGACATTATCGCTTTCTCCTTTTGCAGAAATATTGTGTGGATTATTTTGATTTCGAAAACAAATTGAGACATGGTGAGGTTTACTGCAGCTAGGACATAATTCCTTTTCTAAACATTCTGCAACTCTATTTTGTGGCGTCAAGCATAAGAAACAACGTCCTAAACAATAAAAATCTTTCATGGCATCAGCACATCAAGCACCTTAAAAATAAAACAATGATACTGTTGAATTCATTAAAATCTGTCTCAGCCAATTCATGGGCAATATCCCCCAATCTACAAAAACTATGGTATCATGTTGTCATAGAAAAAAATTATTCTTCATGGAGCTTCTGCGTGGGCATTTAACCTAAATTACCACGCAAAAAGACAATTTCTCTCAATACAAAAACCCTTCTTGATCTATATCACTAAAGCGTACAGAACTACTCCCACTAATGCACTACAAATCATTTCTGGCATCTCACCTATCACCTTGGCCCTAGAAAAGGAAGCAATTAAAATCGAAGTATCAAGGCTCAGGCTCACAGGACATTTTAATAATAAAGCTTATCAACCTTCTGACTATGAAGATATCAAGCTGCAAACAAATATCAATCCCATCAATTTAATCACCAATGATTTCAAGGTTAATTCTTCTTTAAAAAATTTCCCTATTCATATTTATACAGATGGATCCAAAACGGATAAAGGAGTAGGCTGCGCATATTGTATCTTCCGTCATAATACTTTATATAAAACCTGGCAAATCAGATTACATATAACAAACTCAGTATATCAAGCAGAATTATTATTAATCAAGGAAGCACTCACTTTTGCAAACCAGCTTCAAGAAAGAAGTGTTATAATTACCTTTTCCAGTTTTCAAGCAATAACCAGCCTCAACCGATCACCAATAGTCAAGGACATCCAAACAATATTATTGAGCTTCCCAAAAAGACTATTACCAAAATTGCATTGGACTAAAGCACACGTTGGCACTCATGGCGACGAATTAGCAGATCAGTTAGCCAGGGATGCAGTCAATAATTCTTATGTGCCGCATTTATTCGTTCCTAATCCTATTTCGTTTCTAAATTCCTGCCTAAAAACCAATCTCATCTCCAAATGCAAAAATAGCTGGATATCCGAAGAAACGGAAAGAAGAACATTTCAATTTTTACCTAAACCCTCCAGAAATCTCATCACTACAAATCTTTCAATCACCCACTTTTTAACAGCTCATGGACCATTCACTGCTTATCTCTTCTGCTTCGGACTTCATCACCGTAATTCTTTGCATTTGTGACTCACCTGGCACCATTGATCACTATATGTTTGAATGCCTAATTACTAAGGATCTTCACTTTCAATGCTATACACAAAATAATGCTCAACTTTGATTCTCTAAATTACTGAAAAGTAAAATTCTTCGTTATAAACTAGATAATCTCATAAAATATCTCTCGACAAATTGTGATTATCTCAAAGGAACATAATCATCACTCTCGATAACGAAACGACATCCCAAGTATATAGAACTCTTGCAAACTTTTCCATATTTCTCAACTAATGATACCTATACTACTACAAAAGCATGCTGATGTAATATATTTTCTGTTATTTTTGTATGTATATGTAAATTTTCCAAACTATTTATGTAAAAGCAACTGTCTCTGTACAATTTCTAAATTGTAAAAGTTAAATTTTTAAATTAATGGCAGCCTGGGGTCGGTCCCTCTTGGGGTAGCCGATAGTAGGTAGCCCCACATCATGGACAATCAACCGATATGCCTAAATGGTGGTACGGTTGTCTATGTTGTGGTTTCCTACCTTGCTCTAGGCCATTAAATGGTGGTACGGTTGTCTATGTTGTGGTTCCCTGCCTTGCTCTAGGTCATCTTCCAAATAAAGTCGTAAAGATTTTTATTGTCTGTCGTTAAGAATTTATTCACAGATAAATGTTCTTTCATTATAATCCAAGATTTTCTAGTAAAGTACCTAAAGCCAAAAAATTTCCAGCAAGTCTCTTTCTTACTCCAAACGCTGTTGTGAAGAAGATTTATGACTGCCATTTCTAGTGAGCTTAGTACGTCAGATTCTTTTCTGTAGTAATTTTTACAGACAAATATTGTGATATAAATATTTTACCACCATCGCAGTATAGTAGACTTTTATAATTCAGAAATCACGCTAATTTGGTTTTCCGTTGTTGTTTTGCATATATATCGAATTTAATGTCTGAGTACCTTGTTTAGTTCCCCTGGCTCATTCAGAACTAATTCGAATGCATATTTATTTAATAATGTATTTTTGAGAATTACATTTTCATTTATAATTACTTGAATTAGCAGTGCAACTGCTGATTCAAAAAGCAAAATTACAGTAGGACGTTTTTTAGTGATGTTTATTAAAATGATATTCAGAAGACTGCATATTTTTAGGAGAAATTTGTAGGAGGAGGAAACTGATTATTTTTGTATTCTATTCTGCAAAAGCTATGTCGTTATTTAACAGGATATGCACAGTAGTGGTTAAAGGTAGGTAGAAAATTTTTGCCTTTAAATATTGACGTTACTAAGTTTATAATTTTTTTTTTAAAAATAAAATAAAAAAATTAATGAAAATGTTTTAAAAAAGAGTATTATTTAAATATAAGTTTTTATATGGTTGGTGTAGATCAGAAGTTCCAGTTAGTTAACAAATCCGTCATTTTTAGACAAGTGTAAAAAAGTTCCATACTATTCCGTGAGGAATCGAAAGTCTATTAGAAATTCATCGCTTCATGGGCAGTATCATTAATTAATAATTTCGTAGGGTCAACTTAAATTTCATAAAGAGCGTTGTTTTATCCAACACAGAATCATTAATTGCTCAAAATAGTTTGCGTTTTTCAATGCATTCTTCTCAAACTCGGATCTAAACAAGAGGTCCTGCAAAGTGATCTAAAGCAGTAAATTTGTTCTAGAATATCGCTGTGATTCTTCTCTTAAAAAGGAAAAACCTTTTATGTTTAATTTGTTAAAGAATGCTGGAAATTCTGTTAATTTATATTTTTATCTGTGAAAACTCTATAAAGGAGAACTTTGTCACTCCTATTTTAATACTTCAAAAATGTTAATATTGCAAAGACTTGCTGAACGTTTCACAGAATTCTTTAACTTATTTTGCAAATCATTGGAAGTACACGTCAATATTTGAAGAAATAAACTGTGTAGCCACAGGTTTTGACATCCTAAGCAGAAAATTAAAGTTCAGAATATTATTCAGAATTATTTCTAAAATGCTACTTAATGTTGGCTTGAAATTTAAGAAGTATATTAAAATAAGCATTTTAATTGTCCAGTTTTTCTTTTCTGAATTAGTAAATATTCAAAATATATCTACTTGCTCCATCGAGTTAGTTAAACTTTTAAAAATCGGGTTTTATTTATTTTATATGCAATCTCAGAAATAAATGTATTTAAAAAAAGCATTAAACTAAAGTTTAAAGTAATGAAATAAAAAAATGTTTTATTTATTTATTTTTATGGTAGTAGAATAATATTCTGCTTTCATTCGAATTCGGAGATTATGAAACAAAGCATTCGAACCCTGAGATGTTATAAAAATAAAAAAACAGAACATATTTATATTTAGAAACTGAACTGTTTCATTTTAGTCCCGAAATAATTTGTTTCTAAAACATTCTTTAATAAACTTGTTTCAACAAAACTAAATCGATGCTATCAACTTAACTGCTTAGAAACTTTCTTTCGTCTTCTTAAAGTAACTGAATTGTTGTTCTCCATTCGATTTAATGACATCATATTTTACCCTTTTTTTCCTTCCCTTTCTCTATCGATTACACGTTCTGATGTGGCAACTATCTAATTTTGTTTCAACTAGCAAAGTTTTTTCTCCATTTTAGCTGTCTCTCGCCTTTCTTTTAATATATCGTTTGAAGCACAGAAGTTAACAAATTACTGGGGGCTAGAAACTAGCAATCTGATTTACCATATTATTTAATTAAATGGTGGTTATTAAAATTATAACTTCTACGACATTTAAACTAATTGGGAGCTATTTTTCTTCTAACATACGACTGACCATAAAAAAATATATCTAATGGTTGGCAAATTATCTCCTCAGTAATTTTTTACCTATCAAACACAAGATCAGACTCAAACTAGCAAAAGCTGCTTTTAGCCAGGAGTTCTGGGTAATGTAACTAAAAACAGGAAAAACTAAACTATGCTACATTTTGTCGACACACTACAAGAGCTATTTACTCTTATGCTAACACTAAGATATGATTCCAAGAAAAGCCTGCTGAATCTTAATAATGACACTTCGATCGGATCGGGAACTAGCTAATTTTCTAACACATTATAAGGTAGTTCTCACACCTTCTTAGCATGCCTTCGTGGTGTAGTGGTCAGCATGCTCGGCGCGTATTCGAGAGGTTCGTGGTTTGAGTCCCTCATTTTTCATCTCTCCTGCTTTAAAAAAAATATTCAAATATTCTTCAACTGATCCCCCGAAAAGATTGCATCCTAGTTTTAGATTATGTCTCTTGCCATAAAATTTGCATAAAGCTCTTATCTGAAAGAGTATAGTGATAAGATTAAGCTTATAAGAAAGAAAATTAATGTAAACGTATTAACTAATCAGGTATTATGATTTTGAGCTTTACTATAACTTCTTTTTTCCTCATCAGATTGCAAAATAGCTTTCACTGTATTTGAGTCGACGGTTAGAAGGAGAGATCTTCTGCCATTCGTGCCTGCGATTAGTTTTTCGCCAGTTTTATTTATTTCGTATTTAAGTGATATTTCGGCTTGGGCATTCTTGCTAGCTAATGCTTTAAATTTACCAGCCGGTAAAATAACTCAACCGGTTTGTTTCTTATTATGTTGAATGTATAATCTTAAGCTGCCTTAACTGCGTTTGAATTTAGTTCTCTGTTATTACTTAATTTGAACATACACAAGTGTTTGGCTGCAAGTCCTGTTTATGTTATATTTCCCACTAAAATAAAAGTTTATTTTACTCCTTCTTCATTAATTTGCGACTATTTAAAATGTCACTGTCGTGTATAGTAGAGCCTGCAAGACTTAACTGTAGCTCTCAGATACAACAGCAACTACAATTTAACTGTGGAAAAACTTTTATTATAAATATCACAAGTTTATGAACTTTAAGATTCGAAGCTTGTTGAAACACAAACAAGCCAAGAATCATAGCATTTTATTCTTCTTTGTTTAATAAAAAATAATTCCGAAACCAAGTATTTTCTCTTTGACTTAAGTTTTGTAGAAGAAAGAATATGCCGATAATCGAAATCTATGTTTAAATATTTTATTATTGCCTTCAGATTTTATTTTTATTAAACACGTTTTGTAGAAGATATAGAGAGATATTTCGTAGCCGCAATATACAATATATATAACATTGGAAACATGTTTTCCTGTTAACCAAACACTAATAATATAATTCTTAATACAATTAGTATGAATACATGCAAATTTTGTGATTCTATAACTTCGCCTATAACCTGAAAGTGAATGATCAACTTAAGTCTAATCGCAGAGTGATGTGAACATATTGTTGCGTTATACGGGTTCGTGGATTTGAGAGTATCCGATGAAAACACGATGCAGAACAATAAAAAGCACAATTTATTTACAAGAATCACTATTTACAGCACAGTTCCAAAATTACCTTTAAAAACGTCGAAAATCTACAATAAATACGCTGAAACAATCAGCAACACAGCTTCAGGCTGTAACTGTAAAGGTAGCTTCACGGCAACACTAAACTTATAATAAACACCGTGGAACAATCACCAATACACTGTCAAGCTACACTGTAAAGGTAGCTTCACGGCAAAGCACTATCTCGATCGCTTTCCGTTCACAAAACTCTCGCGTAGCTTAGAACTCACAGTAAGCAGCGATTCTCACAATTCTCACAACTAACCACACTACTCGCAATACTTCACAATCTCTCGCAACAACGGCTCCCCGAAACGCAAGGGTTTATATAGCTTTTCATTATTCTCGACAGGAAGTTATTCTAGAAGCTTCCCGATTGGACCATGGGATATCGCCAATTTGGTCGCCAAATGGGCGATAAAGTCGCCAATCTGGCAACCCTACCATACACTATTTTATGGCAACCCTAGTGCTATGCCGGAAAGCTTACATACAGGCGCAACCGCCGAATTTTTCGCAACAATATTAACATGTTATCTTCTTTAACAAATAATGCACTGTAAAAATGAAAGCACAAATCAAACCAAAATTAAATGAAGGTTTAATTAATCGCTTCTGTTACAATAAGTTATAACTAAGGCTATTGATTTATCGTATAAAAAATATTACAGGATGATACTTGCCTTCGTCGGTAAGATTCAGTTACACTCCTGCTCAAAAAATAAGCAACAAACGCTGAAAGAAAAGGGGCGAATATAAAAAGTAGTATTAAAACATACAATTTAATTATGAGGTTGAGTGTCCGAATCCAAATAGGCTACTATAATTAGCATAAAATGCGATCCCGCTGACACCTCACAACACCTTAAAAACGCGTGGCTGACCTATGCGTCAGCTCGTAAGCAGCGATAGTTACGTATAATCCGAGGCAGCCAAAGCAGAAAGCACGAGCCCAAGACACCATCTAGCATGATGAAGTGCATTGGAGAACAGTCGGGATATTTTAAGCTTGTGCAAGACAATCCGCTGTCGCGAGAGAGCTGAATTTGCATCATAGTGTCATCAATAACTGTGGAACATTTACCAAAGCTATCATAATCCCTGTATAAGATATGGGTCTGGACACAGAGGATTACCATAACGGCAGAAGATCGCTTCCTGTTGCTATGTGTAAGACTCTGTAGATCATCAACAGCACGATAGCTGGTGTTACATCTCTGTTGCTGCAGGACACGCTCATAAAACGTCATAAACGCCAGATCAAGTATTCTAGTGCTGAACATGTAAAGCGCTTACGGCGCATCGATTAATAATACTTTTGTTTAATAATTTTTATTATTTCAGTCAATTCTATTTTGTCTTATTAGTCAAAGTTATTTTATGTTACTAATATCAAACACAGGCTGAGAATAAAATCTTCCTCTAATTGCAAAATTTTATATGAAGAAACTGCGAAAGATAGAAATGTGAAATTTTTGTCATTATCTGGTCCTATTGTTGTAGTTTTTTTTAAATCTGCAATAATGAGGGCCAAAGAATAGCTAATTAATGAAATGGCATCAATTAAAGGACACATTTAAGGTTTGAGAATATTATGAGACTAAATCACCCATCAACAGCAGTTTAGAAATTTGCATGGACGTGATACTTCGTATGTTATGAGCATCAAGAATTGGTATGAAAAGTTTTAAAGAAATCAATAAATAAATACTGGTGATCTTTCCAAGAAGAGGTAGGCTTTCTGAGAGTGGTGAAATTGTTGGCAGCCCGTTTGGGAGTCGGAAAGAAGACATTAAGGATTGAGTCCTTGCTGCACCAGTTTTTGATACTGATGCTCTGATGGCAAGAATATCGAATGTTGTGTCAAGTACTAGAGGGAAAATTTTAACCCTAGAATACTACCCTTTGAAAAACTTACGGGAATGGTAATCATTCGTCTCTGAGTCGAATTGTGCGTAAGCGTGTTTAAAACCTATTTTAAAAGTTAGTTAAAATACCAGTATACTACTCGCAAATAATTTCAGGACCCTGAAACTTTACGTTAGCAAGAAAGTATCATTTATTTATTCTCAAAGCAGTATTTGCACATACTAGCATGTTGTTCTCTGAGCATTACTCTGGAATATGTTTGACAAAAGTTGGTATTCATTGTGCCCAAACTTATGGGCAAAATGTGCATTTTTTTTCTTTTTTTACTGACAGATTGTTCCGGAGGTTGAGTGTTCAAATCTAATTTCAACAGTTCTCTTATAATTGTTCTTGCTGATCGAGGCAAAGTTGGTATATTGTAACACTTCTTCATGGAGCAAGAACATCTGCACTTAGCTTTATTTCGAACATTTTTCTTGATAATGCCTTTTCAGATTTTATATTATGCACATATATAGCATGTATATTCATTAAACTGATATTTATCATGCTGCAAAAAGCGCTTAAAAGAGGCTTTCGACGAGTTTTCTACTATATGACATATTGTTGCATATCTGATACAATGTGCCTTCAGTCCGTTTCATGGCTCAGTCCTTTGGTTCTTTAAAAAATAGAGTAATATTGGGAGATACTGTACTTGTGTTGCTTGATTTAGGAGCAGATGACCCTTTATCTTTACCACTGAGCTGAATTTTACCGGGGCATATCGTAGATTTTTCATGACTCAAAACATTTCGTAATTTTTTAACTTTTTAAGCATTTTCATTTGTAGCTCTATTTCAAATTCGATTTTTCAACTTTTTTAGCATTTTTATTTTTAGATACATATTTCAAATTAATATTTTCATCTCCCTGTGTTTTCTTTACAAGCATTGTTTCTTCTTCTTTTTTATTCTCAAATGATAAATTCCTCATTTTCATCTGTGTCGCTATCTGTGAATTCGTGATTTTCAACCTCAGCAAAATCGTCTTTCTCCGACTCATCCCAAGAAATAGAATTTTCTTCATCACTCTCGGATAGCCTCAAGTCTACCCCAAACATTTTCTCTACGAAAATTCTTTAACATCTTCAAGGCAACACAGAAATGAACCTAACTCGGATTCTGAAATGAAACGTTACAGCTAACCATTTGTCTATAAGACGAATATTGTTCTAAAATGCTATATGCGAAAATGTTTCGGTAAGAAGGAATGTTCTTATGTGTAGTATCCAAGATCATATAAAGGTACTGAGTCGCAGGTCCCGATTTTTGTTTTAGGGAAGGAAGGGCAAGCTTATTTGTTATGGGCTTCGTACAGGAGACGAATGGGTAGCATTCTAGGGTTAAAGTATACGTGGCGAGAGCGAAATATGGATTTAATAACCTTATAGCTAGAGAAGAATCTCACACTGAAATTTACTAAAACGTTCATAAAAAAATTAATTATAGCAGTTACTATTTCAATAAAACCATAAATGTTTAATTTTAGCTATAGCAGGTACTATTTCCATAAAACCATAAATGTTTAATTTTAGTAGTTTTTTCTCAGTACTTTTCTGTAATCAGACAAAGACTTTATGCTTAAACTATATATTTGATTATGGCATTATGAATTTAATAAAATGCATTGGAATGTTTCTTCAGATGGAAAATTTCGGCAGAATTAACAAATTGTGCTTATGTTTGCTACCTTTTTCTTTGTTTTGATGATGTTTCTTCGGTATTCTTTCCGTTTTATGAGGAGAGCTATATTTTGTTATTTTTGAGTTATTTGTGAAGAGTGGCAAGTATTTTAGTATTTTGTTATTGAGCATTTTAGTAGATAGTACGGACTGCCTTCAAATTAGTTGCAGACGCACGTTTTTGTTGGTACAATACTTCTGTAGAAGTGGAAAGGACATGGTCTATCTCCTGTAAGCATTCTGTTTATAGGAAATAGTCTGTTTCTTGATCGCATTCAGTTTATTTGTGGTGAAGTTTTTATTAGTCTGTTATTACCACAGTTTGCAAATATATTGAAAGTCGTCCATCACTTTTGTAGGATATCCCATATAAAAGAAATGCGTGTAATGCGGTATACTAAGGTAGTGGCAAGTATAAACATCTTATATTATGCATAAATGTCTCATATTAACTTCATAAAACATTATGAAGTATTCCTCTTAATTATGAGGTATCTCTCTTAAAACTCTATAGTATAAGACATTTGTATAAAGCATTATGTGTAAATAAATGTCTTAAAACAACCTCAGATAATTGTGTTAAAAAATATAAAACACCATAATACTTACATTTATGTCCTATTCATGTGCAAATGAGCATCATTTTAAGTAAGAGCAGAAAGAAAAGAAAATAAAAACATCTGCGTAAGCTGTGAGTCGAAATCCGCTTAATTTTTCGGAAGACAGGGTCATTCACTTGGGAATATAGCAAAAACAAATTCTCAATAAGAAATATAACAAAGCCATGCCAAAGCTACAACAGCCGTACGGTTAAGATTAACCTCATACTTTTAAACCGCTGAATTCAATTTGCATAACTTTCTGGTCTGAATGAATATTGTGACAGAAACAAGAAAATTGAACCCGTATCTAACTGATAGTAAAAGTTGAAAATAATTATCACAAGCCCACAAGAGTGCTAAGAAATTAAGTTACATTAAACTAATATTTTTTACTAAGTTATTAAACTTTTACTTATATTTTTGTATTTTCTGTTCTTTAACCAAGCATCGTTCAGCATGAAAGGAGAGAATTTTTGCATTTTTCAACGGTCTTCACATTTAAGAATGCACGCATATAGTAAACATTCTTTTACCAAGAATTTACTCGTATTGCACGTTTGTAAGTCTAATTTCTAGAACGACATACAGTAATTACCGCATAATTTTATTTCTAACTTTTACTTTATTTAAAATTTTGTCTGCGGTTTTTACATTAAAATATTTAAAAGAAATCATATAGTCTATTTACAATATAAAATAATGTTTAACTTTTTTCAGTAAAATATTATTTAAAAATTCATTTCAGTTAGATATAATGAATTGTTATATAAAATGTAATTAATTAGTTATTTAAGTAAATATTTATAAAAGCTCTCGTTTAGACTATTGTAAGTAAACGGTTAAAACATTCGTTTAAAGAAGGTATTATATCTTTGGAAGAAACGATGATTAATTCCGGATTTAAAAAATTAGCAAAAGTAATTTAATTTTTTTTTAAGTATTCGCGTTTTTAAGCTTTTTGCTTTATTTCAGCAAAATACGCCCGTAATAATAGGTAATGAAAATGTATTATAGTAAATTTACATTTAAAATTTTAAAAAATCTTTCACGAACAAAAACGAAATCCTGTTTCACGCATAGCTAAGTGGAAATAAAAGCTGTTGATGATGCAAAAAAACAAATCATCAATAGTACAAGATATTTACGATTTAATATTACAGCACAATAGGACGTCTATAAAAAGAAAGTAGGTAAAACCGCATGCAGGACAAGCGCAAAATGAAAGAGCAGATGCTCTTGCAAAGAATGCAGCTCAAGACCCATCTCTAATATCAATCAATGTCCATTCTCAAACTCGTATGCAAAACATATGCTGAAAAAAACTTACATTAAAGAAATGGCAAGCTGAATGGGAAAATTCAGAAGTAGGTAAAAGGCTTTTTAACTTCTATAAAAAAACCACATATGATCCAATCTCATATAACATCTTTATCTACATCTTTTTATCTGGTTACATGGTCCTTTCCCCACATACTACTTTGCACGAAATCTGAGCGACTCAGACAAGTGCGTATGTTAGGAAAAGGGAGATCCAGAGCACTTTATTTTCAAGTACACTGTTAAAAATTTGGTTCAAAGTTTCACCAAACTATGGTGCTGAAAAAGTTGCAACCAAAAGATGGTAAAACACTGAACCATTATTTGGTGCTTTGGCTGAACCTTTATTTGGTAATAGGTTGAACCATTATTTGGTAATAGGTTGAACCATTATTTGGTAATAGGTTGAACCATTATTTGGCAATAGGTTTAACCATTATTTGTTAATAGGTTGAACCATTATTTGTTAATAGGTTTAACCAAGAATTGGTAGTATGTTAAAGCAAGAATGGGGAATGTTGAACCATAAATTAGAAATGCGTTAAATGGGCTATATTACAATATGGATTGAGAATACCTTAAACCCTTAATTATAATTATGTTTACCGTTAATTGTAGGAAGTTATTTGAGAGTTCAGTCATAAAATTTTCTATTATCCATTTTTCTGGTATTTTTTTATTCAATTACTGCTATGGCACCCTTCTCCTGGTACTTTTTTTAATTCATTACTGCTGTGGCTAAGATATTTAGAAATTTCTTATGCAAATCAGCATATCTATAGCAATAATTATTGAAAATTTGGCTAGAACAGCAGATTTACTTGCATAAGATTGATTCAGTTTTGAGAGAATGAAAGTATAAAATATATATCATTAAAATACACATTTGCAATATATTAGCATGTATATAAAAATATATTTTTACAAAATTAAATGCCTTACACACCAATAGGAATAAGTTAAAATGTAACTGCTCATTGCAAGAGCTGAATTTTAAAAATTCATGTTTGATATGCCTTCACTTGTAAATTAAATTGCATTAGCTTTGAGATTCAAGGTCTCTAGTATTTAAATTTACAACAGAAATTGCTTTCTCATAACAAAATTGATATTATACATTGTGTGTAATGTGTAATTAACAGCTATTCAACTAATTACTATTATACTATATAAAGAAAAATTATTCCATGCATAATTCTTATTTTCATTCACATGCCATGACACTTACCTTTAAAATTTGGAGACCAGAAGTGTTTGCTAGAATCTGTAAGGTTTCCCATGTCCCCTCCTCACACAAAAACAAGTTTTACTTTATGGTAATTTTTTATTTACAATATGTTAAAATATATTATGAAGCATGATAAATTATAATACTTATGTACCTATACAATAAAGAAAATTTTCCAAAGCTATTAATATTGTTCAATAAATTCAAAAGTAAATTCCATTTTTCTGCAGATTAAACATATCTCTTGGTAGCATGTTATATAGAAACGTAAACATTTCATGTAAAATAAGTCAGAGGAAAAACATAACTTAAGATGGCAAAGCTTTAATGAAGAACACATTTAAATCCACATAGACAAATTTTCTGCAACTGCTACGTAAGAAAAGTAATTCATTAAGAAATATTTTATGCTGAATTTTGCACAGACATACATGTAAGCATAATTTAATAAATTATATCACTTATATTCTGTTTAAGAAATTTAAAATGAAACTACTCATAAAACCTGTCGAATGATTACGTATATTTTATAAATATTTTAATCATTATTTTTCAGAATTTAATAACAAGTACTTCTGAATAATTAGCATACATTATTATGCTTATATAGAAACAGGACATACATCAATAACATTCTTCTAACTTGAAAACTTTAATTGTATGAAATAAATAAGATAAATGTACTTGTAAAGCATGCATGGGGGGATATTTACCATTACTTATAATATTGACAAAAAGCATTTTGCAGTTTCATATCCTGGAGTATTTAAACCAATAAATCTCAGAAAACACAAGTGTATGTAGTAGTCATTTTAATACATTTGTGAAAATTTCAATAGGATATTTAACAATATCATGAAACCCAAATTTAGAATTTTTTATTTAACAATTTAATGGTTGTCTCATATACTTAAACAGTTCTTGCAGTTCATAATCATTAGAAGAGAGACGCAAAGAATGCATGGTACTCAACATTAGATCAGTGATTTTTCACACTGTTGGTTGTATCGGAAATGCAACGGGTGGTAATTTGTGGGCACAGTGGTCTGACAAGCACATTATATCAAGCTCAGCGACGGTGTACCTCATAACGCACCATTTGGTGACTGCACTCTTTTGCCAGGATGAATTTCATAAGCTTGTTCTAATGTTCCAATTGAGATAAGTCACAACACATTCTGATCTTGCATGGATGTCGAGGTAGTCTTGGGGAGTACAGGGTCAGGCCTTCACAACCAGTGATTGAAAGAAGACAACATCTTTTAGATACTGTTTGTAGCTCTATTTCAACATCATTGGGAACCTAAAAAAAGAAGCGTTAATACACAGCTACATAACATCATGCATTATCTAAACTATTAATTTTATATTTATTTTTTCTTTCATAATTCTCACCCTCGTATCATGACTGATGTTACTATTAGTATTACTAGGTTATACTGACTGATGTTTCTGTGTTTTAGTATATAAGTTACAACAAATATATACTATCATTGCAATATATACTAAAAATAACATAAAGCATCCATAATATATTAAATTTAATTAATAAAAACTTAAATATTCATTTTGATTGGTTTATTTGGATGCAGCAAGCCACTCGATTGCTATCTGACTAGGGTATGTACATTGGGTTGCATTCATGTTACACATGGAGGAAGCCAAACATGCAGGCAGTGCGTTTGCATGGATTCAAACCTGGGTCGAAATGCCAGTGTTAAACAGTATCAACCATATCATTACTGGTAGTAAAATGTTAGTTTTACTTTTAGTTTCTAATAAAAAGTATAGAAGAAACAAAAACACAATAAAAAAGGAAGATGCATTAAAAACAATTTTTGTCAAATACCAGGGCTAAATATCAAATATATGGCTGGCCGAACATCAATACTTTGAGATATTGAGGATTTTATTTTTTAAAAAAGGAGGTATTAAGACTATCCCCGAACCCAGCAAAGAAGCACAAAAATGTACTGATGAGGCATTGCATCATGCCGCCAAAAAATATTTATGTTGAAATGTGTTGCTGCTGGTAGAGCATACATTCCACCGGTATTTAAAAAAATCTAATATATAATGTATATTAATATGCCTACACATCTAAAGGTATATTTAGTAAAAAATACACAATTATAAGAATTATAAAACATTAAGCATTAAAAAAATACAAAACATTAAGAAAATTAGCTGGATTACATTATTATACCAGCACCAAAGTGTTTATTTTACTATTATAAACCTACCAATATTACCCAAATATATTTATGTGGCAATTTAGTTGTGCCCATAGCAACCCCAAATGGCTTTCCAGACATTTCACCAGTACGACGGCAGATTATGATCCCTTCTATGGGAATTTCTGTGTTTCAGTATAGCGGTGAATAGCATATTGCAGTTTTCATCGGCGAAATCTCAGACTTAACTTCCTACACACATACAGTGCAATAAGACTTGTTTAAAGGCATCATGTGCCTTTTTTTTTTTCATGTGTGTCATTTTATGATTTTGATGCCATGGTTGTTCAAAATGCTAAGTTTCTGGAATTCTCTGCTGCTTCCTTCAGTGAAAGCAGATCGCTGTGTACGTGAAAAGAAGAGTGGAAAAAACCCAAAAAGACTGCATGTCTTATATGGAAAAAGAAAAGAAATTATGAAAGCAGCATTTTTGAACTAGAAATAAGGATATCCAAACAAATATCTCTCTCCAGTCAGCAATCAATTTGTGACTTTTTAATGGGGATGAATAATCAGAAAATACCAAAAGGTTTTTGAAAATTATATGTAATATATGACATTACATTTAAAAATAAGAATAATACAAGTTAGTAAAGGTAAAAATAGAGAAGCTAGATTTTGGAAAATTTTTCTTATGTAAAGCACGGGTTCTCAAGTTTTTTCTTACATAAACCCCTTTTAAAAGAACTTTAGAAAAACGTTTTCTTCATCGAACCCCTTACATTTTTCTCTGTAATGCAGCATAATCAAAATACAAATAATTGCAAATAAATAACAGCAAACTAAAATTTTGAACAAAAATTTAAAAAAAATGTTTTATTGGATTTATTTTTTTAATCTTTATTTTTAATTTTACAAATATAAACAAGTTGCCAGAAACAAAATCACGGATTTTAACTGCACAAAACTTCAATTTTAATTACACAGAAGTATGAATAATTAATGTGATCTGTGCATTCGTGTAATTCTTTTAGCATTTGGCATAAACTGCTCAATTCTCAAATCACTTCCATTACAAATATTCAACCTGTTTCTTTCTTCCCATAGTAAATTGCTGACTTGACTCAAGTCTACTTATACTAGGTTAGAAGAGGGAAAAGGCAATGTTGGTTTGGTAACAACTTTTATTTTGGGATATTATTCTTGTATGACATTTAAAATCTGAAATAAAGCATATACGTACCTGCACTTCTGGAATCAATAGGAATCTTGACTATGCTGATTAATTGCCACTGCAAATTCGGCTGTCAATGTCCAGATCTTCATCGACTCCCTATAAAATTTCCATGCCCACCTTGGGGCCACTTGCCCGCCTGGAGGCGATTGGGATCCCTTGATACAATGATATGATTGCAAAAAGCACTGTTAGCTAAGAAAGTGGAAATTTTCAGAAACACAACTTTTTGTAGTAATATATTTTGAAAATATAACAGCTTAAAAACTGAATATTTTGAATATTTCAGCAATTTGAAATAATTAAAAAGAAAACTGGAGCAATTACATGTACAGTTACTGATACAAATCAGAGACTTATACTCTGAGAATTTAAACTGAAAATTTACTTTACCTTTATTACTGTCATCTTGAAAGAATATTAATATTTACATCAAAATAACTATAAAATATACATTTAATTTAAATTTATCAAACGTTTTTATTGTATTCATGTATAAGCACTTAAAAGTTACCTAAAATAATTACAAAAAAGGTAAAGTACAAATAGTCCTCTGCATATTATTTGAATTAAAAAAAATGGATGTCTTCGAAACAAAATGTTATTTTGGATGACTTCACAAGTAAAATTAAGCAAAAAGTTTAAATTATTCAAATAAAAAATAAGGTTTAGATTATATAAACCAAAAATCAACTTGCAAAAATATTCAAGGAAATTCCACAGCATCAGTTTTGCACAATTATCTTCATTTATTTCCTATATAACAGGCTCTTTTCTCACATACACTAATGTAATGCTTTCTAAATGACGTTAACCGTATTTGGCAATATTTGTTACCCTTAACAATAAATTATACTGCACAGTTAAAAAAATAGTACTTAAATTAAATCTTTGTGTTATGCTCTCCAATTATAAAAGAAGTTAATGCATCTATGAATTATTGATATCAAATAAAAAATAAACAATGTCAATTACTCTAATATTCTGCCATATTTACCACTAACGAAATGACATATGAAGAAATAACACTTAGCTCATATTCTAACTGGTTAGAAATAATCAATTATATTTTTAAACAATCAAACTTCGTTTTGCAGATTTAAACACAAATAAATACAATTTCAATAGCACATCTTAACTACTTCAGAAAAAAAAAGTCTCTTATTTGCTATTATTTTAAATGCCTGATATTAATTAAATTCTTAATGCAAAGTTATTTCTTAAAATCAGAAACCATAGTCAAAATTCATTTACGTTCCACCTCAAACTACAAAACATGATTTTGCAGGATTATAAGAGGGGTTAAGAGATAATTATTTTTGTCATTTCGGCTATTAAAAATACTACCAGTTTGGCAAAATCTTTCTTGATCTTGAGAAATTCAACAAATTAACAATGTATCTGTAAAAGCACAAATTAAGATACATTTTGAATGATAAGTAAAACAGAAATTTACTCCCAGTTTGGCAGAGAAAATGTACAGAATTTCTTAAATTCCAACATTTGTGGCAGTTTGATGCTAAGCTGAATGAGTACCTAGAACAAAATCTATAAATTGTTGGCATTTTTGTAGTAGCTTGGTGAGCAGTCATAACAGTATGCATAATAAACACAACTGTTCAAGTTCAATATATATTATTATATGAAATATTGAAAAACAAAATTTTTAAATACCAAGTTTGGCCAAATAAGGATGCTTTCGAACAGAATATTTAAAAACATGGCTAAATAACAATAATTCAATGCATCTTTATCAAAAAATTCTTCTCGTAAAAAGGAAAGTTTAGATAATATTTCAAAATGGTTTTAATCAAACAATAAGATTTAATAAACAAAAATTTTCACAAAGCAATAAAAAAACTTGCTACTTCAACAAAATATTCCAAATACAGTTTTATCATGTCAATCAATAACTTTCAATTTTGCTGGGATCCCTAGGGAAAGTTTTCATAATCAACATACTCTTTGAAATCATCAGCACATTTTTACAGAGATAAAAAAACTTGGATATTAAGCGTAGTTAATAACAGTAAGCTGACCATAATCTGAAATTTTTAGCACTTTCAATGATGATTGACACTGTACCAAGATTTTCATCTAGAGAAAAATTAAACCATAAATTTAGTTTTAAACAACAAGACTTAAATTTTCATGTCAAAAAAGTTTTTTTAACGTTTTAGATGAATTATGTGCTTCTTATTTCTCAAGTTCACAAACAGCGTAAGAACTATTATATTCCAATACTGATGCTGACAGAACATTCTATGTTTGTATTGTAGTATTCTATTTTCTACAGAATGACTATAACGTATTTTATAGCAATACATATTACGTAATATATGCAGAACTACACATTATGTTATAACAATGTTTTTACTAAGAATGTTCGGGAATCTCTTTTTAGACTTCTATTCAGCTACGTTCTATACAGTAGTAATAACCAAATGGTGAAAGTAGGCTTCAGCACTAACGCCACTCATTCCAACAAAATCATTAAAAAGTTACTGCGAATGCATTTTAACACCATTTTGTATCTTACATTTCATTAATACATAAATCAAAGAGGAAACAAACCAAAAATATACGTACCTTGTAATTATCGAATACACAACCGACTATCCGTTAACAGATTCAAACAGCCGCCATTAAACTTTCTAAAGATGGAATCACGGGAAGACCAGGCATGCGCTGAATGCTTCGGTTTGATTGGCTGCAAAGTATTCCTTAAAAATAGTGAAACGTTTACCTAGTTGGATCGTTTCACCAAATATCAGTGAAACGTAAAATAAAGTGAACCATGTTTTGGTACTATCTTTGATTTTGAACCATTAAATGGTGTAACGTTGGACTAAAATTTTTTACAGTGTACCAGCTTACAAAAGAGGTACTCTGCAAAGAAAGGACACAAATTACGAAATTTGTGTACTCATTAAAAATAACAGCAGGGAAAAACAGAGATAAGGCTAATCCCCCTCAACACACGAGACATACCGCAAATTTCCGATATTACTCTGAAAACTCTAAAACTCTGAAACGCAGTTAAGCCAACTTTGTACAACAATTTTTTTAATAACTCAACTGCTTAGGTTTGCACGGTCTTCTTAGAAGCCTCAGGACAAATATCTGTTGCAACTTTGAAAATGCATTTTCACGTAATTACCAGTTACTAAAAAGTCATTAAGTTGGTGCGAAATTCTCAAATGTCATTGCTTTTCGTCTACAAAACTTACTGCCTGGTTCTTTTCTTTATTGCCATCTGGATACGTAAGGGGAGTTTTTACCAGTATATCAGGTTGTATTTAAATTATTTTCATAACTGAAACGTTAGTGGATTCAAAATCAAAAATTTTTAATTCTGTATCAAAATTAAACTCTCATATATATATATATATATATATATA
>KK114143.1:157875-191653 GCA_000611955.2 Stegodyphus mimosarum | reverse complement strand
GTAGGGAAATGAATTTTTACGTCTAGACAGAATTCGTGTGATTTCCGGCGCTTACGAAATTTTGGAAAGTGAACGAAACGTTTGTTTCATTCCTTTGTTATACGTTTTTACTTCTCTTCCATAGCTACTTAGTTTGGTTGCATTTAAAACCTTTTCTTTTTTGTTGAGAGAAAATATGTTTCATAACTATTCGTTGATCTTCCGCTGTTTCTGCCTTAAAATTTATACCGTGTTGTCTTAGCAACATGCCAGTATTTTCTTTTCATTACTGTAACTCATTTTTTTAAAAATTTTTCTTTCATTGTTAGTTTTTTAAGTCACCAAACCTAAAGCAAACTTTGTTTTTACATCAACATCGACTTCTACTTTTGGATGAAATAGTAATCCAATAAAAATATTATAAACACAGTTTTATATTTTGCAAAAAGAGGAAAGAATAGACTCTAACACGAAATAAAACAGGCTAAAACTATAAAATGAGTTGCTAACTATTAATCAGTATATTAATTTATCATATGCAATAGACCGCATAAGCTCTTTAAATACAGTTGCGCAGCTCTATTTTGTTCATAAAATTAATTTGGCCATTGAATTTAAATGAATTTTGCCCTTTAATTATAATTACATAGCCCTTTTCATTTATGTATAAATTTAAATGAATTTTGCAGGGAAGCATAATTTTTTAAAAATGACGAAAGAATGCTTTCCACTCCTTTAAGTTTCAGTTATAGTAAAAAACTTCATTACAGGTTTTCGGTTTTCAAATAAATGTGTTACTCATTAAGGCAGATAGTTTATTTTCATGTTAACTACCTCAGTTTATTATATAGCTTTATATTTTAAACTTACAAGGAATGAGTAACAAATAATGCTTGAAAGGGAAAGAAAATCTTTATGTAAGACTTTCTGTAGTTAGTTAAAGAATCTCAGTACGAATTTCAAAACCTCCACTGATACAATCCCAAAACACTGACAGCAATATTTTGAAATATAACAGACTTACGGATAAAAGTTCAGCATTCTTAGCACACCTCCAAAGAAAAAGTCCCATAGTTTATGATTAGGTGACCTAGAAGGTCACGTACAAAAGACTATGGAATCTTCTTTTATTTACTTGAGAGAATGATATTTTTTTCACGCTCTTTTATCTTTCCAATGCACCATGTTAATTTGCTGTCAGAAACTGAAAAACTTTAAAATGCTGTAAGAGTAGTTTTCGTGATGTTTCACAATAATTTGATATTTATTGCTGCTTTGCTAGAGTTTGAAGACAAATCTAAATCTATGCCCCCGTGACATTACTCAGGGACCTGTGTTTGAATGCCCTCGAAACTGCTGGATTTTTTTTTTCAAGTATGCTAAATCAGATTGCCTTTTTTCCTCAAATTATATTTTAATTGTTAGTAATCTGCTCTCCAAACCTAGCATTGTAACACTCAAAGGAAATTGCTTATCATATAATATCACGTTATCACTTGGTTATTTCACTAAATGGTGCAACAAATTGTAAAAATGACTATTTTATTTCATTGGCTATCCTCGTGTACATATGGAAATCTAACGTGCATTTTATGTGCATTGTTTTATGACCTAGGTTTATTTGTTCTAGATCCATTTCTGAAATTGTATCAGCTTTTCCTTTTAATATACACAAGTTTCTTTTGGAATTTCTTCAATGAAAGAATTCTTAATCTTAGATAACTAGCCTTAAGGCCTTCCGTCAACGTGTAGTTAAATAACTATCCACTGCCGAAGGATTGATTATTAAATAATTAACTATTTATGTCTGCTTTCCATATAAAGTTATTTCATTTCTCTAATTTAAAGTTTTACGAAACATGCGCTTTTAGACTGTGGAGCGAAGATTACAAAGCTAGCTACGTAATCAAGTTCAGTGTTTCAGATCTCATCGTTAATAGAAATTTTGGATATAGTCTGTGCATATGGAGTGCAAAGAGCCACAAATTTAATACTTGCACAACCCTTTCATAGATTAGTAATTAATATATTTCCGAATATAAGCCAGTCCATGTACAAACCCAAGAGGTCAAACTTTATTACCGAAATTCGGCCAAAATTTTAAACACGTGTATAAGCTGAATTTAAAATTGCCTTACAAATTGAGCAATATATCACCAGATGCGATTGTCCGGTTGTTCAGAAATGTTGCATCAGTTATACCAATGATGCAAATGAAGATTATACTATTTAGAAGACAGATAACGACGATACTATAATTGTTGACATAAGGACGATGACCTTCCCCCAACTTTTCTATTCCCTAACGGAAAACCGATTTTAAGACATTTGTTTACTATGCATTTGGATTAAATGAAATTAAAACGATATTCAATTATTTATCGTTTGATATTATTTTTGTAATTAAATCAATAATTTTTGTAATTGAATTAATAGTATAAATAACTTTGAACTCTTTTGTAAGGTTGTAGAATTCTACAGTCTATCTTTTGTGTGAAATCTGTAGAATAGTGACTGCACAGAAGAAAGGTTAAAACTACCCTTTATTAAACTCTTTAAATTATTTACAATGCGTCAACTCAGCGCTAACATACTACGCCTCTGCCTGGGCGGTAACTGAAATAACAGAACCCAACTCAAAAATCGAAGATTTATAGAATTAACCTACAGGGCTCACAATCCTGTATCCTACAGCGCGTAGATGAGTTTAATGGAAGCAAGATAATAGCTGTTAAGCCACGTATAACCAGCAATAAATGCTAAGCCAAAGCTTGCGTTACAAACACGCACAGAGTTTTCTCAGGCTTTCTAACTTTTCCTTCTAGGACTCGATATTTAAGCTTTTTCTCCCAGTGGTAGAATTTGCATTCCTTACGCGCGCTACCAAATTTAAATATTCTGGCAGTGACAATTGAAAGAGTTTCAAATTAAATTTAACTGGTTATTTAAAATAAATATAAGCCCCTACAAGGTATATACACTTACTGTCAAATTTCACACACACTGTCACACTGTCAAATTTCAGAAACTAATAATTGGATAATCTAATAACTAATAATTTATATTTAAATTCCTGTTATCAACTTAATACCAAAATGCTTCAACTTTTTCCTTTAAGTTAGTCTCAAATTTGAGTCTTTTTCCTTTTAATTATTCTGCTATAAAGTTTTATTTTTTGTCTGCTAAACTTATTCAGCAATCTGATTTTTCTTAAAGCTCAATAAAATTTGAGTTTGAAGACAAAGTATTACCTTTCTGAATAATTCAGTTTGTATACTAGGCATTCCACTATGCACCAACGTCCAAGTTAATGCGTCTGCTTTGGGACTTCAATAACCTAACGCGTGGAAAGAAACTGTTCTTGACATTGCTATTAAATCAGTTGGTAAACTCTGAAATCTTGATCTAATCTACATCATAACCAGATCTTTCTAGATTCCCCCTTATACGTGTGTTTTGAAAATTTCAGTATTAAGAATTAATTTCTTCGAGCCTTCCAAGCTTCTCTACGTGTTCTAGTTAATTTATATTTTAATGTTCCTTTCCGAAATTCTTTTTAGACTATCCTGAGTATTTACGAATTTTCTTACTAATTTCTGGTATAGGTTCTGCATTTGCATGTTTATATTATTATATAAACATTCAGCGTTATATTTTCAATGTAACATTATTATTTCAATTATACATTCCTCATCACATATCCATTTTTCAAATTTGGTTACTAAATGATTAGATCGAATTGGTTAAATGATTCAAATTAGAAATTCAGAGCCAAAGCAATGCGAATCTTAAATGCATAAAAGCCATTGTAGCTGTGAAAAATAACAGCATTTGGAGTTCCCTCAAGGTTAATTTCAGCATAAAAGAAAAAGATGGATAATGTGCGTTAAAATGTTACAATATAATCGCTTAAGATACAATAAAATCGCATCATTATAGCACAACTGCTTGATTTACTCGAAAAAAAAATAATTTTATGCAATTTAGCAATAGGCTTAACGTACTAATTAACACAAATTAGTAAATATTTATCACTGAGTTTTAGTTTATTTCGGACGCAATCCAATTTTATCACAGTATTATTGTTACATTGGTAAACTCAGTAAAAGTGTTGATGTTTGGGCAAAAGAATTAAGGTTCAATCGGGACATGTTTTTCCAGTCCAATCCTTCAGATCCGTAAAAGTATCTATTCAAGACTCCACTTCTCTCAACCAACAACTACAAGCTCAACTTCTACTGCGTTCCCATTGCAACAATAACGCTTTGTGAAAATCTGACTGAGCCTAACGAAGCTGCAGCCACGATATCTTATTCTTATTCATGCTAATTACTACGTTTAGCGTCTTCATTAATGAATGAGTACTTTATAATTCTGTACTTCAAATAGCGTTAATTACAGGAAACGCCAAACTTTGAACATGTCTATCAGATGATGTTCCGGATGCGCCCATGTTAAAACGTTGATACTACAATTTTCACCAATGATACTGCAAAGCTGAAAAGATGCACCATTTAACATGTGGAATCAACCAGGATATGAATGGATTTTCTTAAAAAAGGCAAATTAATATTTGTAAAAGACACTTTCACAAAGATTGATTTTTCGTTAGTGGCATTTCTTGATCACTCTCTGTACCATCTAACATACACTATTTTTTTTTTATTTCGCATAAAGAAGAGAGAAATTATAAGCTTTCATTAGGTCATTTTTTGATTTGTTTGCTCAGCTAATCATTTGAGCATAGCAGATGAATCTTCTCAAAACAAACTAAGTATCTTGGTGACAATATGTCTAGTATTCCTGAAAACGTGAAAACTGTCACGTAAACCTGATATCATTGCTTTATTTGACTTTAGGAAAGGATTATGTGCTTATGCAAATGGAAAATAATTTCATCAATTCAGTTTTGGAGACAAAAGTGAGTCTCGTATTTAACTAACGAAAGCAAAAGTATTTTATTCTTTTTAAATGTGCATTCCTTACTGAAATAAAATAGCATTAAAAAAAATAAAATTCTCTTACTTGCAATATAAATTTAGATTACAGAAAAAAAAATCCAAATTATGCGATTATCCATATAAGTTTGTGATAAATTATTTTCGACAATTAGACTTCTGCTGCATTATATATTTATGCTTTCTGTTACTACATGTGGAAATGTTATTGATGTAAGTCATAATAAATAAATAAATTAATATAATCCATTTAAGTAAACACTTACTTTGATAAGTTATTATATCGTCCTTTTTACACATGCATGTTTCCTTGATATATTAGAAAAAGAAATTGAGTACTCTTTAATTATTTTCGCCTTATTAACACTAAAAAAAAGTGAAATATTTTCCTTATTTCAGATCAATTTTATGCCTTACCTTTAGCTAAGGAATTTTAAGTTTCAAATAAGCCGTTTATATATAACATATATACACAATTTATACAATCAAATTCCTCGGCTGAATTTTATATGATACATTTTCGGCCGCATTTCATTAAAATTGCCACTGCACGTAAGCGATTGTCCACTATGTATTCATGGAGCAACTGTGATTATTTTAACAAATTGTCCGAAAATTTATTTACATATTATTAGCAAACCAAATTTTAATCTCTGAGCTGAAATTCGCTAACATAAGCGAGGATAGAATTCTCCTCGCGTGATAATCCTATATAAATAACATCTGTTACTCGTATGACATAATGGCTGCGTGTTTACGGAATAATCAAATGTAATGTATCCGTCAAATTATTTGAATACCTACGTAGGGAGCCAAATGAAACGCTTATAGAGGTTGTTTCTCATCGAAATACTATTTAATGCAATGTTCTTAATGGACGTCAACAATTGACATTGAATGTTTTTAAGGAAATTTAGGTCAGTCTCTGTCAGAATTAATTCTGATGCAGAAATCTTCCAAGAAAATGAGTAACCTATGCTTATTCTTATATTATTATAATATTAATAGGCTCGCTGCAGATGGTTAAAATAATACTGGCTCATTGCTGTGATTAATTGAGTACAAATACTTTTACATTACAAAGCCTTCCACATGAAACAAATTCAGACAATACTCATCTACCTAGACCGGATGAGATTATCTTTTATTCAGTCTCGCTTCAAATAGCCTACGCTTTATCCTGCCTAATCATTAGAGGAAAAAAGCTACAGTACGCTGTACCCAAACACAACAAATTGCTTTCTCCGGAAAATAAAATTTAGTAAAACATCTGCTAATCACAGTTTTTTGCAGTAAAATTAATTTCATTTCACTATTTTATGTATCAGTTAAAGGTTAAAATCTCTATCATTCGTATCGTAATATTTTAGCGTACATAATTTTTTGTTAAGTCTTTCTATTTCCTTAATTTTTTCTAACTTGAAATAATTAACTAGAACAAACAAAAACGGTATTAAGTGTTGAAATAAACCTAAAAGCAATATACTGATTTATAGAGTATTTGGAAATGGGTATGTCACGAACTAGAAAAAATTGAAAGGAAATATTTATCAAGCATTTACTTTATATTTCCCCATATCATCAGAGAATTTTTATAAGTTTTATACTATACGAGTTCAAAATGATTTACAAACCATTCGACCGTCAGAATGCATAATTGAAAACATATTAATAACTGAAATTAATTTTAAAAGTATGATTTCTTTTATTTAATCCTAATGCATATCATTCAAACTTCTCAATATTAGAGTCCGACTTTTCTAGTAGCTTTTGAAAACCCCTTTCTGCTACAGTCAAGTCTGAATGACAGCCTCGTTTCTTTTCCATTTCACCATTAACATCATTACATCTTCTGTTCTGACCATATCATTATTACAGCAGTATTTTTTTAACATTCAGATGGTCCTTTCTATAAGTTTCGATTGGCTGAGGACTTGGCACTCACTTCAGCTCATTTGATGGGTTTGACTAAGTTAGACTACCGGTTAAGCAAACTTTTGGCAATATACTATAGCTAGATTTATAAGGTAATTTTTGAATTCCGCTTTTATGAGTTTCCATTTCTGGCCGAATTGTTGCAGTAAAATCTCACGTCTCAGGCTCAAGCACGATCGGCTTATATATCGAAATATACGGTATGTAGATTTGTTGGAAACTTAATAATAAATATGCATGCATATAAACATCTTACTCTCATTAACGATTTACTTAAATTACTATTTATGCTATTTTAATTTACCAAATATTCATTCATAAGAGCTGTGATCCGACGATATAAACGCCAATTAATTGGAAAGTCTGCTGTATATCAATGATGATTTTATTTACGATTTTTGCAGTATAAGAGCGTTTATATATCTTTTTCTTACTTTTTCTGTTCTTACATAACTCGTATTTTCCTTAATGTAGCTAATGTACACGTAAAAATTATGCCTCATTGCATGTATTTGAGGCAAATAAATCTAAAATGTGCGTTCAGAAAAATCTGACTGCCTGTTTTACTCTAGAAAACACACTGAGCTTTGCAGGTTGCATTAATGCTACTTAAATTATGAATGTCATTAATAAATAATAACTCTTTGTATTGTTAAGGATTTTGTATTTAGTTAACTACTTTAATAGAATTGTAATTAAAATTGTTTTATTCCACCGTGCAATGCAGTGCGTGATGAGTTTTAAGAGAAAGCTGCTCCGAAAATTAAAAATACAGGAGCACACGCATTTAACATTTAATGAATATATATCTCGTAATTATACTCTTTGCTTTCCAGAAACCTCGAAAAAATAAAAGGGTCCAGAATGTTCTCGTGCATGATTAAAAAGCTTTAAGAAGTAGAGAGAAACATCTCAATTCAGTTGTTTACTTAGTTGTTATTGTTGACTGTAGCGAATAAATGGTGAGATCGGATTAGCTTTCTTTGCGCTTTGAGTTGTGTTCTATTTAACGTTTTAGTAGTTTAAGATATTGTACGAATATCTGTGAGAAAAAATTTCAGCATTTTGTTTTGTTTCTTGTGATAAGAATAAATTTCTTTAACGTTTCATCAGACTTGTGCATTCAATCTTTTACGAACCCGTATGCACGCATCAGTATTGTTTTTAGAAGCTATTCTGTAATAATGATTATAAATCCTCCTTTATTGGATTAATTAAAGCCTACTTAGGATCTTTCAGTTTACACTGACCGCAAAATTTTTAAACGATTTTATTCGAAGCAATTTAGTAAAATATTGTTGAATTGTTAAAAGATCCTTTTGAATAATGTAACAAGAAAAGACGTTTATTAAGTTTATCTCATATGAGACGCCGACTCAACACAAATAGCCATAAAGCACGGTCTAACAAGCCATAAGAATGTTAGAAGCCTGTAAAAGCTGACAAAATGTTTCGTCCACCATTGGAGTAAGTCGAAGTGTAATTGCACGCTTATGAATTTGGTTTCAAGCGATGTAAAGCGTCCGAAGACGTTATAAGGTTACACTTAGTCTAATACTGGAACTTTAGTCGTATAACCCTAATAGATATGTAGCGAATTATCGCTATGTCTGAAATAGTACGACAAATACTCACGAAAGCATTAAACCAACCTTTTTACTTAAACTGAAATTTTAACAAAACAAGAAAGGAACCGTGCTACAGATAACCACACCTTGTGGCAATCCAAATTAAATAATAGCAGTAAATTCAAATTAAACATAGATCCGCAGCCTACTACCACATAGTTAAATACTAAGCTACAAGCTGGCTCAATAATTTAATGGCACGTAAGTATAAAATATACGCGGTGAAAGAACGCAAAGCTAAAATAGTGATAGTTACAGCTAGCTAGCTAAAGCTGGCGGAAGTCTGAGCACGCTACAGTAGTGAAACTCCTCTCCTTTCACGATTCAGAACCCTCAGTTTAAATAGACGACAAACTAGTATGCATTCTAGTCAGGACTACGGAAAGAAGATATTAAAATAAAGATCTAAATCATAATAACTGGTATGTTTAAAATAAGAACCTTACAACATCCTGGTAATGACCACTTGTGAGCTATTTCCTTATGATTATAGTTATTTGCGAATAACAGCCTTTCGGAACGTGTGTCAAATTGTAATCCAGATGCAAAGACAACTTTATCGACAACTAAAAGAAAGGCATCGATATAAATAACTTTAAAATGCCTTCATGCATGTAAACCAATTGCTTGTGTCCCAATGGCCTCCCAATACTCAGGGCTGAAGAACACAGTTATTGAGGACCTTGCCGAATGGAGCCAAGCTTTGTTTTCTGAAAGTTCCAAATTCAACCTAGAACTGGATAATCAATGACTCTAAAAAATATGAAAAAATTTGATACTGCTGATCTGAAAATAGCACCCGATATAGTTTAGAACACATAAAAGTGAAATCACGTTTTACTGGCGACCAAATGTTTATCAGGCCAGGAAAAGTTTAATGGGCATACTGACGTGTTTGTCATTCTGAATGAATTTCTGACAGCGCAAACGTACAAGGACAGAATATGCCTTATATTGGTGCCATCAGCGATTTAGCCATTTTATGCAGGATAACATTCAACCTTATCTGATGCGTCTTGTGTCCCATACGGTTGAAGAAGAAGCAATGCAAAGCTTGAAGTAGCGGCATGCTGTTTGGATTTGAATTAGAATATGCTTAAGAAGACATATTAGAAAGACGAATTTCTGCTAAATACCAATTTCCGTTGACGCACTATTAGTTGTAAAAATTCCTTCTTGAAAAGTGGGCAAGAATCTCTCAGAACCTCCTCAAAACACTTTATTATTTCAAAATTTCGCAAATGCAAATCCGTCTTTCACGTTTGAAACGACCGTTGTAAAGTTTCTCAATGTCTATTTTTTTCTTTTCTAAAAAAGTATGGGTAACAGCGGCATTTTGACCCTATCAATTTCTAGTAAAATGATTCTTTACATTAAAATACCATTTTCCACTTGTTCTAGTCTTTATTTTCTTATCCCTTTCAAAAATATTTCTTTGTATTGTGGTACATTCACTGAAATTTCTTCTCATCTGATCTAGCTTCTTCGTCTTTCATGCAGGGCGCGAAAATACTGATATGAATTTGATATGGCAATTGGCATTAATACCGGTTAGACTGTATTTAAGATTTTATATACTGTTTACTGAACAAAACTATAAATATTATTTATATATTGAGTATCTAAGTATAAACGATGCTGTTTTCCTCATTCAGCGTATTGCTACAAATATAGCTTTACTTTCGGTTTAATCGCTGAGTATAAACGTCTGAACATTGCTCAAAAGAGGAAAATCAAAGAGAAGGCGTCTGGGTAGGAATCGATAAACCATTCCAGGCACCACTTTTATGGCCTTGTGCCACGCGCGTATTATGCCCAGAGGAATTTCCGTCTTTTCCAAATGATATAACCGTCTACCAAACTTTTGAGATTTTAGATAGCAACTTCTGTTAAGTGTTTAATTTATTTTCCAATACATAAGCGAGGTGAATTTGAAATTTCACTTTAAAGCAGAAAGTTCAAGTTTATTTACAGTTTTACTTTGCGATTTAGTTTCCTACTGAAAACAAAAATAAAGGTTTTTGAAAACTGAAAAAGAAGATGTCTCGGAGCTAAAAAATTTATATTTAGTAAATACTTTTATTTAGGTTTTTACATTGTATTGATATGAATTCGTAATTTGTTTACATTTCGTAGCATTACTTAAATTTTCATATTTTCGAATAAATTCAAATTTAGTTTTTAAATTTTGAACGCTGGACACAAACAAAAAATTATTCCAACTTTTGATCAAGCAAATGTCTTTAATAATTTTATCATATGTTAATTTTATCTGTATCTGTGGTTTGTGGGATTGTTTCCATAACCAAAATTATAAATGACTTATCTATATTTCCGAAAAAATAAGGGTTAATTGTATAGTACAAAAGAAATAATTAAAATACAGTAATGTCCACGTAACTGTTGGTAATTTGTTCTAAGTTTACATGCAAATGTATAAAATCGGGGAATACTGAACGTAAGGTATTTATGTAACATACACGAACATAGTTAAATTGATAAATTACGTGCAGAAAGGTATTATGAACGTTAGATTACGTAATAATAAAGAGTGTAGTTGTTAACGTAGTGCATTAGCAGTTAACATTCGAACTCTAAATATGATATTAAAGGGTTTGGTTGTCTAATTTTCAAGAAATGATAAGACTGTAAAAAATATCATCAATTGCTAAATACTGTCATCCTAGGAAGTTTCAAGGAATAATAGAGAAACATCATGCTTTTTTCAAGCCAAAAATATGCATATAACTACCGTGACACTACTCCGAATCATGAAGGCGTGTTTTTGCCTATGATAGGTACTGCCGTAGCGGTTACGGTTTTATATTTTCTAATATACCCCTCGTTTTCCTTTGACTCAAGTGGTGTGACTTCCGGAAAACGGGATGGCCGTGAAATTGGTCTCCCCTCTACCAATTCAACGATCTGGGAACATTTCATCAAGAAAATCATGCACATGGGTAGCTCAATGACAGGCGGATCCATCTTATTGGAAAAAACGTTTGGCTGCATTTCTGCTAATTGTGGTACAGCAAACAATCTTAGTATATAAGTAAACGTATGAAGTAATTGATGACTGGGGAATAAAGAATGAACCAATCACTTTGTTATGAGTTAGGGCAACCAAATGTTAACTTCAGGATTACGTCGCTCAGTTTTCCTCACGCAGTGCAGGTTTCTGACACGCAAATTCTTAAGTGGATTAACCTTTTCTGAAACATGAAATATCGCTTCATTGCTGAATACGATTTTCTAAAAGAATTGATCATCATTAGAATAGCCAAGAATGCCTAAAGAAAATTTCTTATGAATGGCTCGATTATTAGGTTTGATTTTTTAAAAAACCTGGAATTTATACGCTGTGAGTTTGAAACATTCAAGAACGGTTTTACGTACAGTGTCGTTTGGAATTACTGCTTGCAAACTTGGCAAGGCGATTAGCTGGGACTGCGCACAAACACGAGCGGCGGAAGCATTTTCGTTACTGACTCTAGCTCTACTTTTTCATGCAAAACATGTAAGGTCTCTCGAAAGTGTTTTAACCATCTTTTAATTCATTGTCCCATTAGTGGATGTTTATTAAATTCTTGTTGGAATCGCCTCTGAACTGTTTTCGGAGATTTCGTTTCCCGTAAACAGAGAACGCATATAGTTTTTCATTGCATGATGCCATTTTGTCTGTAAAGGAACAAATTCTTTATTGCCATTCCCAAAAATTAAACAAATGTAATTCCTTGAACTAAAGATTATATCGATATGAATTATTTCCCGTTATATTGTAAAATTACTTTCCAGTTTAATTTTGTTACCTAGTGATTAAATAATAGTAAATAATAGACAATAGACACTTTGTATATGCCGTAATATATAATCTATAAAACAAATATTACTGTCTTGGATAATACAAAACAAAACGTAAAGTCGTACCCTAAGTTAGCTCATATCAAAAGTTTGACTACTGACTCCACGCACAAGCGACTTGGCCCCTATGTAGAAAGCCGATTTTCGGAGGGCGCTGGATAATTTTTCTTCAAATTCTCATTAAAAAAAGGTACATTTGTTTTGATAACTAATATGTTTAATTTGCTCGGAGCGCCTACTGTGTTGAACATCTAACATGCAGAAAAGGCTAGAGCCGCTAGTATTTATTCCACGTAACACATGCTTAACACGGCGTTTCACAATCAGTAAAACAAAATTTCTATGCTTTACTGATTAATTAATATGATTTAATACCATCAAGAAAGACCTCTACGCAAAATCCTGTAACGTATTTCCTAGCATGGCTTGTCGAAATTTTGGACAGACAAAACTCTTTTAATTTAAGAAAACTACAGAAAGCAGAAAATATTTTCAACTCGGAGAAAAATAGAAAATTTTTCAAAAAAAAAAAAGTTTGTTCTTGTTCGGTCATTCAGAATTAATTATAGTACTTCCCGGCTGTAATCAAAGTTTTGAAACTCAGATTACACACGAGCTGCTTGAAAAAGCTAAAAAAGATGAATACTTGAGCTTCAAGCATTATTGATAATGTACTTTCTTCTTATTTTAGGGGTAAAAATGAACTAAGTCCCCCTTTAATGTATTTGATGAAAATGGCATGCAAAATTCCACTAAAGAATGCAGATATTTCATACACCTGATGAGATCGGTATATTTTTAGCATGCCTATATATTTTTTGTATGTAATAACATAAAACAAGCGAGAAAAATTAATTGAATTCTTGAACTTCTAAGACAAATGACCATGAAAGCGAAATTTCAAAACTATTTTTATACTATTTTTTTTATTCGTGCACGATGTCAGAATGCTGTGGTCTAAAAATAAAATTTTTCCTTTCTTTTTCCTGTCACACTTGTACATGGAACGTCTTAAACAACCATTCGCGTGAAGCTACGAGTGTAGAGAACTGACCGACTTTGTTCAAGAAACACTAGTTTTGCTCCAAAAAATGCCGTGTTGCTGCTTTGGCATTAATAACAGTACCTGAAATTAATATCTCAATGCTAGAATATCTTATATATAGCCTAGACATAACGATATGTGATTTCTGGGCGTTCTCAGCATTAAAAAGCAATTATGTATGTAGAAGTTCTCTTTGGGTGGAAAAGTGAGAAACTATGCAGGAAATCCTGAAGAGGGTGTTACAAAACTATCTATTCCTTGTTTTTACAAAACGCTACGAATTTTGCGACTTTGTGAAAATATAAATAAAAATACAAGCCTCGTAAAAAAAAAGCAGATTCTGAATAATACCGTCTTTTTCCGAAAATAAGACACTGTCTTACTTTCTTTTTTGGTCCAAAATACGCGCTAGGGCTTATTTTCGGGGGAGGGCAAAAATAAAAGTATATTTATATATTTTTATTTAATATTTATTTTACACAGAATACAGAAATTTAAATTTATTCAATTACAGTCATGTCATCTTTTTCTGGAACATCGTCATAAATAAAATTCTGAATTATATTATGATTTTCTTCCCAATCCATTTCCTGTTGAATCATTGGTCCGAATCTCTCATGTCTTGCGATATAGCTATCGTTAAATGAATACTTCTTGTAGTGCATTGGAAGTTCGTAGTGCATTGGAAACATCACGGTCAGTTATTTTGTCCCATGAATTTTTTACCCAATTTACAACTTCTTGTAAGCCTGGTTTTACAAAATTACCCCGATGATTTCTCACCATTCTGTTTTCAATATATTCATTGATTTCCATCCGCAAATGATCCTTGAATGGCTTGTTTATTGCAATGTCAAGTGTCTGGAGGTAACCAGTCATTCCTGCCGGAATCATTATTTGATCAATCTTCCTCTCAGCAAGAAAGTTTTTCATGTCTTTAGCGCGGTGAGTACTGGCTGAATCCCAAACTAGTAAACCTCTATTCTGACCCCTCAACAGTGGTGGCAGCATAAAATCAACCCACTTTCTTATAACTGCTTGGGTGCACCAGGCTTTTTCACTTTCAATGACATAAATTCCTGAAACACGTTGAATCTGGTCTTTTTTACCTTTAGTGATTAAAAATGGCGATACTTTCTTGCCATCTAGACGAATCGCCAAAATACAGGTAACACGTGCACTATCGTAACCGGTAGAAGGAACGTAAATTGACGAAGAAGCCTTGTGGTGAACTGTCGTTTGAGCTCCTTGGCCTAGGAATACCGCGGTCTCATCCATAGCAATCATGTTGGAGAGTTGGTATTTCGAAAAATCGATGCCATCAACAAAAAGCTTAAACGCAAGTGCACGCTTAACAACTTCATTGTCTTCCAGCTTAAACAATGTTGTTGATCTCCTTAGAGACAGTTCATATCGTTTAAGGAAGTTGTCCAACCAGTGTGACGATGCTTTAAATTCTTCTGTGGATATATCAAATTCAATTGCTGTTTCAAGGGCAAATTTTTGAATATCAGCCCTGCGCACAACCAAAGCCATTGCTCTCCTGCCTGCAATCCATTCCCAGATGCAATCTTCCAACTCAGAAAATAACGGCTGCCGACCTGATCCAACTCTGCGTTATATCTCATTTCCTTGGTCCACCAGTTGACACAGGTAATCGTAGTCTGCACGCCATTTACGAACCATACGGAGATCCAGCATCTTCTCTTTACAGAATGCTACAAGATTTACACCCCTGGAGTCTTCCACGATTCCCTTTTTGTACTCGACGGAATAGCTCTTTCGTTTTGTACTCATTTTAACTGGGGTTAAAAATTATTCACTTTATTTTTAAATAAAATTACGTATGAGGAAATAATCAGACTTACAAGACTGAAATGAATGAACGTTGTATACCTGCACTGTCGCTCAAGTAGACTGCTGCCTTATGTTGTACTTTTAAGATAAATTCGAAGAATTAATTTGAAACGAACTGTAGAGGTAAACAATTAATTTCTCGGAATATTTTGTTTCAAACATTTCTCTGAAATATCAGTATTAGGAAAGCTAAACATATTATTACTTAATAAATCAACAGCATTTTTTAACGAATTCTTTTTGTCACATTATTTTAACTAGGGATTATTTTCGGGGGATGTCTTATTTTACAAAAAGTTCCAAAAATCACGATAGGGCTTATTTTCGGAGGATATCTTATTTTCAGAAAAAGACGGTAGAATCATTCACGAAATATTTCATATATTTCCTTGTAATAATTATGAGCTCCAGTTTCTCCAATAGAGTGCTCTGATACATCTTTTTCGGGAAAAAACATGCAATATCGTATATTCTTGAGGTTCTGGTATCATTTTTAACCCGGAACTTCTACTAAAAAATTATCCTAACGTTGGTTCATCAACCTTAACTAAATATTGTCACATGTTACCTTATTTTACATTATAATCATTTTTAAAGTATCCTTAGAGTATCAGTGTAAATCACAATGCTGTTACCGGTTCAATTAAGGTAATTGTAATGTTTAAGGAGAAGATGAATGTAACAGGTAAAGAGCCATTTTCAGTATATTACCAAATTACATTATCAGCAGAATAATACTTGGCCACAACTAAAATAAATTTTTCTAGTGCATTAGTGGCATAAGCATTAATTTCATAGCATCATAGTTTCTTCATTGTCCTTCTTCCTTATTCACTAGTATGCATTCTCAACAACCTATTCTGCTTTGTAAATAACTTTGCTTTATCAGCACTTCTCTTTCTTCTAGTTGATTTTGCAAACATGACTGGAGTCCTGAATAGAAACAGGGCCTATGTTCGTAAAAGCTATGTTCGTGCGTGTGTAGAAGATACGACAAAGATAAGAAGGGTTCAAATTCCCCTTTATTTGCTTATAGATTTTACAAACGTTCCCGAACTTCGGAGATACAAAGACCAACCACTTGTGGCCTGAACGTAAAAGAACATAAGACTACTAAACAACTAAAATTTAAATAAGAGCTAATTTTTAATATCTTACACAGATGACTAGCACTAAGACTGGCCTTTTAAATTACTACGTTTGTAGTACGCAAACTGCGGAAAGCTACAATACGTCTTTAACTTTCAAGAGGGTTAAATCTCTGGCCTTAAAGGCGGACAATAACTGATGGCAAGCTCTCTTGAAGACTAGTAGCAAGAGGACTCTCTCTCCTTCCTTCTCCTCTGCTCTTGGCAAAAAGCCACAACTTAAATACTTAAGCTTTAGCAAGTACAATTTGGATAAACATATTCAAGCGTTATTTAAGGCCGGAAATGAAAAATAAGAGATGATAGCAAAGTTTTAAAATAAAATAAGCGTTAGCGAACTTAAAATCCCTACAACTTATTCCTTGCAAATACCTTCCAATCTGTTTATATTTATTTTCCCATTCTGTTACATCCACATGTCTTCTTTCCTATAAAGTAAATTAATTTATCACCAGGACTGGTCTTTCGCAACTCAGAAATGCATCACTCTCATTCACAGCATACAGCAGAAAAAAACTGCAACATTTCTCACACAATAAACAAATTACCGTACAAAACAAGTAATGCCCCCTTTCCTGAGTTCCTGATCATTGAGCGTTTAATCATTTTGATGGCTTGCATTCAATAGATATACCTCTACATTGATCCAAAACAGACCCAAGGGACATACAATGCATTGTCCACCCATCACAAATAACTCCAAGGTAACAGAGAACTAAAATTTGCATTAAAAAAGCGTACAGAAGAAACTTATCAAAATAATGAATTTTGTACTACACTCATCAGGTTTCCACTTTGTCTTCTCCTTAAGTTTCCTGGACACCATAAAATACATAAAGTTGTTAGCTACCGTGCTACTCATAACCTTCAATCTAAACAAGTAATCATCAAGACAACTCATCACAAGAATTGCATTGTGAACAATGCAAAGGGTTAAATATGTGTACCACTCATTCGTTTTTAAACCTGCTCAAGAATCCTAAAAAAGTATTATACACGTAGAAATTTGGAGTCGAAGAGCAATATCTGTTGATCCCATGGTAAAACACTAGTTTTCTTGTTTGCTGTCACCTATCAACTCAATAATTATTACTTAATCATGGCTCAAAATATTCTAGAAAACTCTGATAAATGATCTATACAAAATTGTCCGTTTTCACTTTCAGCATTAATTTTATGCGATGAAATTAAATTTTTTAAGTAAGATGTTACAAATATATATATATAGTAGCATAATATTTATTATACAATTTTATTATTAGTCCAAAGGGGCTTTGTTCCTGAAGGACTGAAGGACTATTGTTTTTGTTTTGCGATTTTGCGTCGCAAACATTGAATGTCGGTTCACTTTTCAAACTGTTGCCACCAGATATTGTAGCCCTGTATTATATTTAAAGAAATTAAATAAGAATGTGCAGAAATGTATGTATGTTTATCGCACTGTGATAAAACGACGGTACCTAGAGCCATCCAATTTTGAATGACGTAATCCTACTGCGAAAATGGGCATCTGGAAGCCCAAATTTCAAATTTGGAATTTGTACTATTATCGATATCATATTTTGTAAAACTTTAATGAATTTTTGATTAACAAACTCAGGGATTTCAAAGCGAACAATGACAACGTTGTACAGAAAAAATATTTTTATTTCCAGCGCGTGAGACTATGTATAGGAAATTCTAAAGACATGCTCAGTTTAAAATTATTTTGCAATATTGTTCTTTAACTGAATTTTATGGTTTAAGCGCGAAGAACATGATATTTAATAAATAAAAGTAACACACAAAATGTTAAAAAAACGCCCCTTTGGATGTGATTTAAAATCTGAAACATTTCATATTTTTATTATCAATTTCATATTTTGTAAAACTTTAACGAATTTTATTTTATTACTATACTTATTATATTTAAAATATATATATTTATATTTTATTATATTGAAACAGGAATTTATATTTTGCAATTTATAAATTGTCTTAAAGCGAAAATAAGATACTAAAATTGCAATGACTTTCTATTCGGTATTTTCTTAGACTCTTTTTCAATCAACTTGCAATAATAACGATAGTTATTAGAATTAATAACGATAGTTATTAATTCAGTTGCTAAGAAATTTTATCACATATTTTTTCAACCCTCTAGGTACCGAGCGATATCGGAGAGATGATGATCAGTTTGTGCTATAACCAAAATCTCGAGCGCCTAATTGTGACTGTCTGCGAAGCTAGAGGACTTCGTTTACCAGAGAGATGTAAAACCCTTGGTAAGTATCTGCGTTTTTAATACATTGCAGTACACTTTAACTGCACGTTTTAACGCTTTAATACATGTTTTCATGTTTTAACGCTCTATTAACCTGTTCCGGTTATTGTTCTGTATAATTATATATAGGAACATTTGTTTTACTTTATTTTGCAGAGCTAAATTTTCCCCTGTGTTTCATTTGTATCACCTTTCATTGTTTCTATGTCATATCTATTTTCATAAACGGAAAAGGAAATTTTTTTTGTCATTTTTCAAAAATTATGCTAAGAATGAATAGAATGACAAGAAAAGTATGGTTTACCTAACATTGTCTGAATAGAACTTTCGGAGATTTAGCAGCTCAAAACTATTCTAAAACGTTGTGCATTGCATTTTTATCACTATTTTTCTAAAAATACTTAATGCTTATGCGACCTTTAATTTAGCAATCGTTTGTCGGAAACACACACTTCTGGTACAAAAATGCTTTAGAAGATGCATGTATTCATGTTTTGCAATTTAAAATTTAAAAAAAATTAATTTTTTAAAAATTACAAAATTAAGCTTTCTATACCGTTTCCGGTATCCTTAGATCAGTAGATGCTTATACTTATTATAAGAAATAAAACACAAAATATACGACTCATTCTCATACGACAAAAAAGTTGACCAAGATATTTAAATGAATCTAACCGTCTTCTTCAAGCTTCTTCAAGTTGCCTTGAGGATGAGTTAAATTTGAATAATTCAAATGAATTAAATAAATTCGAATAACTTGAGACTGATATTTCTTTGCCTGTAATATCGTCCAAGGAGAATGTTTTATGATTTACTAGTGTGGAAAATCCAGTTTATAATTTTGTTGCATATGGTAACGCAAAATGAAATTTCCCCTAAGTAATTTGTAAGCTTTCAAATTATAACAATAAATGATCAATATTATTGTGCCCTTTTATTACTTTAAAATGATAATTTAATAAGCACATGGTAAATTTCATTAAACTAGAGTTATTTTAACTTTCAATTTATGTAAATTAATTTAAGAGTTGGCTCTGTGCCAATACCGAAACCTGCCTCTGTTTCCTACAAGTAGAATTCTATAAAATGCTTGAATAAGATTTCCTTATTGAAAAAAAAGTGATATTGATAGATTCTTTTCACAACAGCATGTATAATAATGTTAATCACTAAGCTATTAATATTAGAAAATTTATAAGGTATTTCTCCCGCCTTCTTGGCATCCCTTCGTGCTGTAGTGGTCAGCACATTCGACACGTAACCAAGAGATCCGTGGTTCGATTCCCGGCGAAGGCATTGCTCATTTTTCACATCTCCTGCTTTCAAAATAACCTAATGTCTCTACGATATGAATTAAAAAATCTGCTCATTTTTCATGTCTCCTGTTCCAAAATCACCTAATGTCTCTACACTGGCGAACGAATTAAAAAAGGTGGTGGATGATGATTCTCCACCACCAATATTTGTCTACTGGACCCCCAAAACCCCAGTCGCCCTTTAAAAAGGGAAGTATATAAAGTGTTTCTCCCGTCTTCTTCGCATGCCTTCGTGGTGTAGTGGTCAGCACGCTCGGTGCGTAACCGAGAGCTCCGTCGTTCGATTCCCGGCGAAGGCGTTACTCATTTTTCATTCTTCTGCTTCCAAAAAATCCTAATGACTCTACAAACTTTGTTCTAAACTGATATTTAATTTTTATATGGGTACACATTTAAATATTTCATTCTTCAATTTGCGTGCAACCCCTGAACATGATCTCAAGCATTAAAAATAAATAGCTTGATCAATTTTTTTCCTGTACGGGAATCAAAGCATTTTGTGTTTTCTATTTGCATTTTGTGTTTAGAATTAATGTAAGCTTTTACTAAACGTAAATATATAGCAGTCTGTTCAAAATAATAGATTTCATATTTTTTACAAAACCGCTGTTTTAAATTTAAAAATGACTCACAGGAATATTTTCTCCGTTTAAAATGTTTTTGGAGTTGGAAGTATAGGTAGTACCTCAGCAAATAAGTTTTTTAAGTGGTTTAATTCGTTTTGTGATCCAACTGTCAATCCGATCTACTCGTATACAGAAACAATTTTTCCCATTAAAATACATGTAAATAGCATTCATTCTTTTCCCCAGCCGCCCAAATAACCACCTCGACTTTTTTAATGTATTTTGAAACAAGAAAAAATACTATATGTTATATAGAAGCTTTATTATATAGAATTTGGTCTCCAGGTAACCTGTAGTATTTCTTTTATAATTTTAAAAACATTAACTATTCTGAGGTTTTCTGAATACTATTTCTGAATGGTAGCAGATTCATTTAAAATGAGTCTGCTACCATTGACATTTGCACACGGTTAGAAGGTTAGCCGTAGAGCTCTGTGTCGTCACATTTGAATACTTGCTAGTAGATGTACCTTTCTGTTTCTTAATTAGGGCCGTGAACGTTTCGAGGAACTGTTTCACTTCTTTCATGTCTAAGTTCGCTGCTTTCCTATCGACGGAATGAATTCCATTTCGCCTTTTATACTTTTCAAACCGTCCATGGCTTGCCTTGAATGTCTCTTCAGATTCATTCTTTGAAAAGCCTGGAGTTGTCTCCAGTAAATCGATGAATAAAACTCGCACCTTCTAGCACGCCTCGGTTCAAGGTATCTTTTTTGAGCTGCTGCTTCTTTATCCACACCAGCAGCTGCTTCTCCATCTTTTCATTTACAGAAGTCCATTATTTCGACATTGTTGTAATGCCCTTTGCTGACACTATAGCCTTTACTCCCTCTCTCGGCATGAATGTTATATTTATCGGAGAAGGACTACTTTAATACTGCTTGGCCAAGTCGGCTAAATCGCAAATCGCAAATCTTGCTCGTCTTTATCAGTGATTTCATTCTTTAATTCTATGAATATCCTCCGTTTCTTCATATTCTTTACTTTCTTAGGACTCGCTCTTATAAATATACTCAGTAATAATTACAAATATATGTTCACTTCTATATGTATATTAATTATAAATATATTTATATTTTGATAATAATGGCAAAGTAGCTGCACAAAGACGAAAAATACGAGAAAGCCAAATATTTTAGTGCAAGATGACCACTGTAACTGTACGATCTATAACTTGCTTTTCGTTTTGTTTACAGCGCCAAACAGGAGCAAACCTGTCGTTTGGACTCGTATCTTGATTTTTATTCGTATTCAGGTACAAACGTTTGCTGGAATACCGTTCGTATTTCGAAAATCTCGTATCCAGAGGTACCATAACATAACTCTACAACAGTCGATTGCAAAAATAAAGTCGCGTAAGAAGTTCTGTGGACGTGGTAAATATTCAAAATAAGAATTAGCTGCTAATGATTGTTTAGGAACATTGCTATGCTAGCCATGGTACGCACATGGCTGATATATCTCATTATACTGTAATCGTGATCTCCTCGATCACGATATCTTCTCTGCGCTTTTATGCGCTTTGTCATTTGTTTGTATTAGCTGATCAACAGTACTACATAGTTAGAGCTCAGGAACTCATATTTCAAAGCTTCTCAACACTGTAATTTCAGGAATTTATAACAGGTATCAACAGATAACTTTATTCTTATTGCTCTTATTATTTAATTTATAATTTAAATAAGTATGACGTTGTCAAAATGTAGTAATTAATCTTATTCTTAAGTTCGCTTTAAAAATATATTACGATGTGTAAATGAAAAGGCACGAAACGTTACTATAGATATACTGAAGTCGTTGTTCACAAGTAATCAAGAAGGGCCTGAACACAACTATCCCACTGTTTCACTAGCCGAAAGATTCCCTCTTCCTAGAATTTATGTATCTGTGACAGTACCTAGTCCTCCACTGTATGTTTCAGCTCGTCATCCGAGTTGAAGCGATTCCCTTTGAGATGTCACTTCTCACCAAGTCGTTCACCTTGCCGATGAGTTCGGCTGTGATTACTGTTTATACCTGGCCTTGTCTCGGGTCATCACTCAAACATTTCAAACCTTCACAAAAACTGGCACTCCACTTTCTCACTGACTTGTCGGACACACAGTCTGCTCCGTATACCGCCACCATCCGGAGATGAATATCGGGCGCTTTAATCCCTTCTACAATCAGAAAGCTAAAAACATCTCGCTGATCCTCAATCGTCGAATTTTGCAATGTGAACGCCAAGATGTCATCACACGCACTGCCGCATCAATTAGACGAAATATATAACTGCCCACTTCACTCCGGCGTCATGTGCGGGCGCTTGCGCATGCGCACCTTCCCGTCCTTAGATGTCTCACTACGTTATGCCAAAGCGACATATTCAACTTTCAACCGGGTTGGTTGTTACGACGCTTTGTACCTTTTCGATTTGAATACTCCTTACATGTAATTTTTTACTAAACACAAGTCTCTTATCTTTTATTTAAAGAGGTTATTTTTATGTTTTATTAAACTATTAAAAAATTTTATGCTTCAAGAGTAAAAAACTATTTCTCAGGTATGTCAGTGTTAATATTTCAGATTCAGTGATAATTATCAGAGAAAATGTCAGGTGACTATTAGCATCAATCTTTTGTTACTTGTTACATCACTACGAAATCCGTTTTCAGGCAGCCACTATTGAATAGAATTTTGACTTTCACTCACTCTACAGCAGCAGTAAATTCAATTTTCTTATGTAAACACTATGAGGTTTTAGCTTTTTGATACATACACTTGCCGAAATTAATATACACTGCGTTCATAATTATTATTATTATTATAAACAAATACTGCATAGTTTTCTTATAATAACAATGTAGTGTGAATAGGTCCAATATTAAGTTTATGCTCACTACTTTTTAGATGATAATTTAATGCGTGTTTGAAATTATTTTAATCCGGATATTAGATTGCATAAACAAATTCAACAGTTTTTAATATGTATACCATTTAACAATATACACTGGCTTCCAAAAGTTAAGCACGGGATATAAATTATTAATTTTCGAAACCGTAGTTGAATTTGAGTAACTGAAAACCGCTACGGATAGAGACGGTAATATGAAAATATCACATGTTACATCCACTCATCACTGACTATTCGAGCATGTGAACATGTGCTGTTGAAGGTCCCAACATTGTAAAGAGTTCTAGGATGTTCCTTTAAATGCCTGATACGAAGTATGTATAATTTTCTTAAGATAAATTTTGATGTTATTCGTGTTTCTATAGCTGATAGCAGATGAATCGTAGATAGTGAACACTATAGTGTGCTGACGAACACATAGAAGCAGGACAATCAATCAAAGATGTTGCTGTTTTCTTCGTCGTTGATCATACGGTAATTTTTCGAATAAGGAAACAATTCCAAAAGTTCAAAGAGTGGTTCGAAAAACTATGTCGAGTAGATCAAGGGCTGCCATCATTTCTAAAGATCGGTATATTGCTACAGTAGCCAAGCGTAATCGAAAAGAGATCTCAGCAACTGTTACATCCTTGATTTCATTTTTAAAACAATGTCTGCCAGGACTACGCTCGAAGGATTCACATAAAGGGCCAGTATGCTCATGTTCCACTAACCGCCATATCTAGAAGGGCAGGATTATAGTGATGTTGTCAACATCTGAAGTGACTGTCTCAAATTGGCGCAACGTCCTGTTCACGGATGAGCTCAGATTTGCCCTGCAATCAAATGATAAATGGAATCAAGCGCAGAGAATCATCGAATATCACGCCTTCAGAAATAACATCATCAGGGTGTGGGCTGGAATTTCACTGGGATATCGCACTCATTTTTAAACTAGTCATTTTTAAAACCAGTTCTGTGACAGCTATGCGTTATCGGGATAAATCCTATACCCCATTGTGAGATTCTGCTCTAAAGCAATTGGTTCTGATTTCCTTCTTATGAATAATAATGCCCTCTCCATCCAGCCATCATCGTTTATGATGATGGTGAGTGAGGGATTTCTTCTACTGAGTCGCTACTCTATTCCAGCCTTAATGTCAATGAAAATCTTTGGGATGTTATCGGGCATGCTAACTCGAGCGTTTTCATTCTACAGCCAGTCTCAAACAGTTGGAAATTTCCCTGATGGAGGAATGGCCACTGCTAGTATATGCGAAGGTTTATCATTTCGTTAAAAGCAAGGGAAATTGCTGTTAGTTTTGTCAATTGCTGTAAGTTTGTTTTAGATAATTTGTATTAAGATTCGACGTCGTTCAAATACCTCATAAATGTAGTAAGTGTTATTTGCTTGCTTTTAGTTTTATGCATCAGTTTATTAATAACTCAGGCCCACCAGCGGCCGAGCGGTAAAGACGCTGAACACTGGTAGTTCGGTCCAAGGTTCGAATCCCGCGAACGGGCTGGCTGCATGGGCGTTTTCGTGGTTTTCCCCATGTGTATACGAGCCAGTTTCCCTTAGAAAGTCCTCCACGAAGGCATCCCTCCCCTTAGGCAGATAGCCCTCGTGTGCTTTGCCATAATTGAATAACCTAACCTAACCTATTAATAACTCAATTTTGAAGTTATATAATTTACGAAAATTAAACATTTTTTACCTTTGTACAAAAGTAATATGAAAGTGGGGTTTCTGCGCCAGGATCCCACACTCGCAGACGGTGCGCGGTGCAAGCCAGGATGCAGATTGCGGATGAGCTGCACGTGAAGGCGCAGCTAAGTCATAAAAAGGAGTGTTTTGTGCTTCTTAACGTAGTTAATAAGATGACGTCACCGAGGAAGGTTGGATGTATTATGTTTCTATGTGATAACATGTGATTTATTATGTCTAATACATATTTTAAGGGGGGAATAAAAGTACTTACGTGATTCTGAATTACATCTCGAGAAAACTATAAATAACACATCACCGTGATCATGGTAGTTCGAATTACAGTATCAAATAAGCTAATTTCCTGTTGTAATGAAGAAAATGTATCTAGATCCGGAACATGTCGCAAGTTACGGAGGTTTAAATGCCTTATATCGTGCTGCTCAAGGCAAATTATCGAAAAAAGAGATCAAGAGGTGGTTGCAGGGGGTAGATGCTTTTTAACTCATTTGTTATATTTTACGAGCATTATTACTCGAATAGAAGCCTGTACTTATTATATTGTTTAATTATGACATGATTTATATTAATGACAGAATACAATTGAGCACGGCTGTTTCTGAGGATAAATTGATGTTATATTCACATGGAAGAAATTCTACTTAAAAACTGCAATAAAAAGTCATCCTCAAAATTAGACTTATTTATTTACGTAAAAGATTACCTAAATCTGTAAATGTACCTAATCTGTACACTATAATGCTCATATTCATCTTCCTTTTAGATTCGTTTGTGAGGATAATATTCATGCGTGAGAACAAAGTGGTGAAAACAAAGAAAACTATAGTTTGCAAGAACAGCTGCGACCCTAAATACAATGAGTCCTTCCACTTCAAGATGTCACAAAACTCAGTGAATCTTTGCAGCATAACACTACAGATAATACAGGCAGGAGTGAAAGAAAAAGGTATGTATTCAATGCTAGTCAATACGTTTCCATGAATTTAGGAATTTTCGCTAATCGTGAATAATGACTTCTCGAGATAACTGTTAAAAAATCTTGCGAATGTAGAAAGCGAAATTATGAAGCTAACTGTATATTTAGTATGTGTTATAATGCTCATGTTTTTCTGTCTCATCCCAAGTGTGTACTAATTTGTTTACATCAAACATGAACGTTCAATATTTATTGGAACTAAGAGTCACATAAAAATGATGGCTGTTCTGCAGGATGTCCCAATTTTCGACATGTTATTTTATTCGGTTTAGTGACTGAACGCTAACAAAACAGTTCAAATTAGAGATTAATATTAGTGTTGCGTTTTACGGGTTCGTGTGTTTGTACTGAGTGATGGCAATACTTGACGAACAATCAAAACACAATTTATTCGTCAGTATTACACAGGACAGTTCCAATGACACGTTATACACGTCAAAAAACTAGGACAAACACGCTGAAAATATCAGCAAACGCACCTTCAGGCTATCAGGCTATAACAGTGAACACAGCTTCACGGCAAATTTACAGCTCCCGAGCTCTCGGAACTCAAGACACTACTACTCAATGTACTCAGGATATTTTTTCAAGCTACACTAGGTAGGGTATATATAGCTTTTGACCTGCCTTCGAGAACAGTTTTCTCAGGAAAACCGGTAAGAATTCATTCTAGAATGTTCTCGCTCCGTCTACGGCAACTTTCGCCTACTTTTTCGCTAAATGTCGCCAAATTGGTAATTTCGAGCCAAATCTGGCAACCCTGCCTTTTTTTTGCATCTTCTGGCAACCCTGAACCCGCCTTACGGGGAAACTATCTTACCGCAGCTGGGCTTTTTGCAAAAAATAGAATTATTCAACATCACATGAAATTCTGAAATTGTTAATTCTTTTCTCGAAGACACCTTTTTTTTAACCGTTTTCTTAATGCATGCCTCATGTTGCCTTGATACATGTCTTGGCCCATATTGTTAATTTCAGTCATATTTTATTCCGGGAATACTAAACGGTTAGTAGTTTAATTTACAATATTTTACAATTTTTCTCTTCTCTCTCTCTCTCTCTCTTTTTATGTAGCAGCAATCTATTTGGTAAGCAGGTTGTTCTTCACAACATACACTGGTCTGCAGAAATTAAGGACGAGACGGTTTTTTCAATATAACTTTGTACAAAAGTTTTCCAAATTAACACATTTAATACCGTAAGATCCCCAATACGTAAGGACATGAGTAATGTAAGCAACACTTACTAAAAGAGAAATCAGAAGGATAAGAAGAAGCTTTATTGAAAAAGTAGCGTGGAGCGTAATGCGACTGAAGGCCGAAACATCCCTGTGATGGGTGTCCAGCAAGAAACATCCGGTCTTTAATAGGGGATATGATCTCCCCTGACTGCTAGGCAGGTTTCACATCATTTGTGCATGCTGGATATGTGGTTGTTAATGAGCTGTTGAGACACTGCTGCTGGTTCCTCTTGTAGCACCAATCGCAGTTTCGGAATCGTTACTGGCGATAAGTTACGTGCTGCCACGGGTCTCCCTAGTAAGTTCCGTACATGCTTGACGGGATTTAGATCCAGAGACCTTGCCGACCAATCCATGTGTTCAATATCTTCACTCTCCAACAGCTCTTCGACAGTAACTGTGCGATGAGGTGGAGCGTTGTCGTCCATGAAGAGGAACTGAGGACCCATAGCCCTTGTGAAAAGACGCATGTAAGGAAGAAGAACCTCGTTACAATAGCAGTCCCAGGTGACGAACCTCCTTGGAAGATATGAAGGTCGGTCCGGCTACCAAGCATTATGTCTGCTCGAACGAGAACTCCGCGACCTCCAAAACAGTCCCTTTTGATGATGTTGAAGGGTTATTGCGTGTTCCCCGCTCTGTCCAGATGTGTATGTGTCTAGAATCACAACTCAGACTAAATTCTGCTCTCATCCGCAAAGAGTACTCGTCCTCATTCATTGTCTCTCCAATTCCGGTGTTCCCGGCACCACAGAGAACGCCTTCTCCGATGGGCAGGCGTTAGAGGTACACACCGTACAGGGCGTCGTGCAAACAGACCACCACCGTGCAGTCTTCTGTCCACGGTAAAACGCGATATCGGTCGTCCAGTCGCCTGTGTCGTGTGTCTAGCGATTTCTCCCGCTGTCTGCCGCCTGTTTCTTCTGGACTGTAAGGCAATATACCGGTCATCTGCTGGTGTGGTTCCTCGTGGACGACCACTACTAAACCCCCGGATAGCTGTTCCTGTAGTTTGAAATTGTCTCCAAAGTCGTGAAACGATACTGTGAGCAATTCCGAACTCTGCAGCCACATTTGTCACACTGCGGCCTTCCTCCAACTTCCCAATGATTTGACCTCGGGTAAAAGCATCCAGATGTCTTCTAACAGATTGATTATTCGCCATTTCTCGATGAGGCAGCAACTGTGATTTTAACTGCTATACGGTGTGCAATCTCTTTGCCAGAAATACTGATCTTACACCGAGAACATGCTTTATAGTACTCAGACACTTCCCCATTACGTCTACCTGCATATCAGAGCATGTGCTACCGTACATCACCTTACTTAATCTCCTGATTGTTCTTTCTGTCCGCTCTGCCTCTTTGTTCAGCTGATATGCTAATTTTTCGACTTCGTCCTTAATTTTTGCACACCAGTGTATATCCGCAAGTTTACTGTCTTCGATCTGTATTCCATTTATATGGAGCAGGGAATTAACGAGTTAACGTAAGAACAGCTTTTTGAAGCAACAGCGTGCCCTTGTGCAGAAACCTCCTATATTTTACTCACTGTTTGTGTGCACTTTATGCACAATAACAACAGCAACAACAAACATACAATAACAACAGCAACTAAGTTATAACTAACTAAAAAATGAGACATGTCATTGAAAGAGACCATTTGTGAAATCTGTAGTTCATTGAAGCAAGCATCGCAATCAAAATATTCCGAAAGAAAATGTCTTGCACAATAAGTATTAGATGAAAAAGTCATCGTCTCATAATCTAATCATGGAGAAGATAAAACAAAAAAATGAGTTATATGTAATATATAATATATATTATGCAGATATATACTTTTTAAACTTCGGATTTTTTTTTTGTTTTGTTTGTTTGTTTGTTTAACAGATTCGAAAGATCCATGTCAATCTTGAGCTTATTAATTGCAAACACCGAGCTTGAGCCCCACATGGACCTAATTTCATTAATTATCAATTATATTTGCTTCATTTCCGATAGTTAAGTCAATATTTTGTGTATTTGTATTATATTCAACACTGATTGTTACTAAGTTTCATTTAGATATAAGTTTCCTATTTTTACACGGCTGAAAAATATTTCCCCCATTTTTTGGATACTTTAAGAGGAGTAAGACGTTTTCGACTGCGAAGATATATATGTTTGGAATTGGAATGCTTTCTTATATTAATAACTGAAGTGTAACGTATATATTAGAAATTTCGAATGACTTGAAAATAATTGATCCAACAATTTTCTGTAACGGTAGACTCAACATAACAGATACAGTACTCAAGATATTTAATATAAGTATTCATTTGATATGTCCGGTTTGTTTGCTATATCATGGTTAATTCCTTCGGCTGCACCAAAATGAACCTGGGAAATTATGAATTTAATTGGAAGCATTGCAGCCTTTCACTTTTAAATTTATGGTGACTAACAACTTATTAAGTTTTTGATCTTAATTGAATCTTCTGTTAGATTTACTTGATGATTTCGAATCTGTACTACTGGGAACTGGTGATTGATCCAGCACAGGGGCTTTCAACTAGAGAGGAATTCCCCCCTTTGGGGCAATTTGTTAGTTTTAGAGGAATTAAATACTTAACAGGTAAATGAAAGGCTAACCTCCTTTCTTTTACCTGTTAAGTATTTAATTCTATTTTAGGAATACAAAAACTACTTTTATTCAGATTTTCTATACTTTTTCCTTGTTTTGATTTATGAAATATGTTTAAAAAATCTAAATTTAAATAAATGTATATACATTTTTCGTGTTTTGAATGGGAGGAATGGTGAATGGGATGCATGGAGGAAAACAGTTTGAGAACCACAGATCTAGCACGTAGTAGTTCTTCTTGTCTGGTGTTTTGAAATATTTGTATTATGGAATTTAATTAATATGACTTAAGGATTTGTACAGATATCTCTCTCTCTTTTAATATTTTATATGTTTTTGTGTTTTCGAAGAATGAGATAGTAGATATTTTCACAAGGTATAGAAACAGCTATTCCAGATTATGAGTTGAAACGAAGTTTCACTACTAAGAAAGTATTTGTTACAGATTTTAATACCAAAGAATAAGAAAGAAAATAACATCTTATTTTACTTTGCTATGAAAGATTAACTTAATTGGTTTGAGTTTAATCACAAAATACGGATGTTCTGAAGTTACAAGTTTGTTACAAGTTTAAATTATTTATGTAAAATTTTTTATACATAATAGTTTATAAATTATAAAACGGAAATGAAAAGTAAATTAATTACTAAATGCGTTATATGTGTAATGCAATGATTTCGTAGCTTCGTACTGTTTCAACTGCATTACGATAAATCTGAACTGTCGTTTCAGCCACTCTAAAATTCCACTCTAGAACGAGAGCTATTGAGATTGTATGAAATACAAATATACAAATAAATTGGCCATAAAATGATGGATTGCTTTTTTGAGTCAATATGAATGTGTACGTACTCTGTGGCGTTATGTAAGAATTATTCTATTTTATTAATTTTTTTATCATTACTTAATAAGATACACTCACTTCCAAAAGTTAAGCACAAAGAGGAAAATGCTAATTTCCGGAAGCCAATAAGAATTGAAGAGGACGCTATTCGCTGCAGAGGTAGATGGAAGTATGCAAATATGTTAGGTAACAGCCAATCGCGCTTTCATGCCAAGAAATATGCAAAAAAGGCAGTCTTATAAGAAGCCAGCTTTATAAGGGGTTACGGAAGTCGATTGTAAGTGCTGATGGAAGGTGTTTAAAACTTTTGTGCAATTTGTTTTCAAGACATACGTGTTTCTATGACTTTCAGAAAACGAATGGAAGATTCTGAGCGATGGCGTGCTGTGGTGCGCATTGAAGCAGGTCAGTTGATCCTGATGGTGCTCTTTTCTTCGGCGTTCACCATTCTGTATTTTCACGTTTATGGAAATAATTCCAAGCCACACAGACAGTTGTCTGAAGGCCCGTAGCCGGTCGCCCAAGGGTTACAACCCCCGCGGAAGATCGATATATTGCTATTGTAGCCAAGCGGAATCGCAGAGCGACCTCCACACGTGTGACATCTATAGTTACAGAGTACATTGGTAAGGTGATATCTGCAGCTACTGTACGCCGAAGATTACATATGAGTGACTGTACACCCGGGTACCGCGTGTTTGTGTTCCTCTATCCGTCCAATCAAGAGGGGCAAGATTACAGTGGTGTCGGGAACATGTCAATTGGAATGTGTCTGACTGGGGCAATATCATGTTTACTGATGAGTCAAGATTTGCTCTGGAGCCAGATCACAAGCGTCTAACGATATGACGTGAACAACGAAGACGCAATCAGTCCCAAAACATCACCGAACATCACGCATTCCAAGGCGGAAGTATTATGGTGTGGGCAGGGATTTCATTAGGATACCGCCCCGACCTGGAGGTCTTTAAACTGGGTCCTTTGACGGCTGTCCGGTATCGAGATGAAGTCCTAGAACCCATTGTGAGATTGTACGCTGCAGCAGTTGGCCCTACTTTTGTTTTAATGGACGATAACGCACGTCCCCATAGAGCTGACATCGTCGATGACTGCCTGGAGAGTGAAGGGATTGCGCGTATGGCGTGGCCAGCATATTCGCCCGACCTTAATCCCATTGAAAATCTTTGGGATGCTCTCGGCCGTGCTGTATCTTCACGTTTCCCACCTCCAGTTACTCTGATTGAGCTGGAAACTGCTCTACAAGAAGAATGGCGATTCTTTAATTCTGCGGTGGTTCACCAGCTAATTGAAAGCGTGGTCACAAGGTGTAAACTTTGAGGGGATCACTTACCCTATTAATGTCCTTTTCTTCATTTTATGCTGTTTATTTTCACTTTATACATAATTCTGTTTAAGTCTCCAGTATGTCATTATCTGATAACTTACAAAAATTTAATATTGTTTTTATTTCTGTATATAATTATTGATTTTGTTTTATGCATAAATAAAAATATGCTACTTTCCTGCCGAATTTTGTGTCAATCAAAGCAGTATTTGTTGATTTTTTTTTTTGCATTTTACATGTTCGTGCTTAACTTTTGTAAGTGAGTGTACTTTATTCAGCAACGTTTTATTACTTAATAGGATACTTTATTCAGCAATGTTTGTTTCATAATGCTAGTTTGGACTGTCTGGTATATTGTTGTTATTAATCCGGCTAGTGACTTTGATTGGTCTTTTTCTAGGTTTCCCAATCGTATAAAAATCATTAAAACGTTAATTTTTCTATTTATTATGGCAAAGCACGCGAGAGCTCTTTGCCTAAGAGAAGGGAAGCCTTCATGGAGAACTTTTCCATGCAAACCGGCTCCTACCCACGTTACACATGAAAAACATCACGGAAACGCAAATGCTATCAGCCTCGTCTGGAATAGATCCCAGGTCAAACTACCATGATCCCACGAGGTTACCGCTCAGCCATTGGTTATCAAGCTAAACTAAGCTTGATATCAAGGCAGACTAAAAAAACTTGTAAAAATGTAAAAAAACTACCTTTAAATCCGAAAGAAATAGTTCTAAATATAAAAGGAATCTGGATAGCTTTTGTACTTTTATGAAATTTAGTTTCGCCGTGTTTTCAAAATATCTCCCCATCCGTTTAAGTTTGCAGCATAAATTCAATATATTCCACCGCAAGAAATTTAATAACAAATTTTTTTTTTTTTTTTTTTTGTCTTTTGTTTTTGGAAATATCATCTGACACTTTTCTAAGAACGAAAGTAACAATGTCTATAAAACAAAGAATTGCCCCAAAATATATTTCAAAAAAGAGTCTAAGAATTTTTTTTTCTTTCGAAGCTTTGTGTTGTTAAATGTAGAGCTGCAGTTCTGTCCTTCGTTAAACGACGGACGTGACATGTGTACCAAATATTATAGCTAGTTTACGATCACACTAGAAGCTAGATAAAGCTTCTTTCTTACCTTGAAGAGTCTGTGCAACTACAGGTTCAAAGAAAAATCATGGAGAAGAGAGAAAAAATAGTTCTCTTGGGTGGTTGCTAAAAGCTTCAAAATTTACTCGTTAGAGGAATGAAAGATCGTAAATGCAGCTCCCTGAAAATAAGATTTCGCTAAGACTTTCTGTAAACATAAATAAAAAAGATTTGCTTGAATTAAAGGCTTTAAGAAATTAGTATATTTACTTCCTCAAAAGAATAAAAAATATTTTAATTTACGGGAAATTTAGCTTTAAATAGGCGTTGGTTTCAGAAGGAAAAATATGTATTTTACCCTAACTCATATTTTCAACAAGACCAGCATCAATTTAAGTTGAATTTTGCCTAAATATAATTTTTTTCTTGAAATGCCTTTTTTTTTT
>KK114143.1:122105-147708 GCA_000611955.2 Stegodyphus mimosarum | reverse complement strand
AAAATAAAAAGGAATTTTAATTACAGTTCTAAATAAATAGCCAAATAAATGTGAAATTCGTAACAATATTCTCTAAAACTTTAACGAATTTTTCATTAACAAACTCAAAGATTTCAAAGCCAGCAATACCAACGTTGTACAGAAAAACATTTTTATCTCCAGCGCGTGAGAGCGGGTACCGAAATTTCTAAAGATATGCTCAATTTAAAATTATTTTGCGATATTGCTGTTGAACTGAATTTTATGGTTTAAGTGCGAAGAACATGGTATTTAACAAATAAAGGTAACACACAAAATGTTAAATAAACGTCCCTTTGGACGTAATTTAAAATCTGAAACATTTCAGATTTTTTTAGTTTTTTTGTTAAATACCATGGACCTTACCTTTGGACTAAAAATGCTCAGTGGTTAATAAAATTTTTATTTCATGCTCACTCACTTTAAGCTCACTAAGACAAATTGTATAAAAAGTACTTATATACGACAAGCTCTTACAATGAATTTAATTAATTTAAACTTTATTTATAAAAGGCGTAGTATCGCGAATGTTCGGCCGCCCGCGTACTGCACCCCCCGCTAAGGAACGGCAGTAACCTCTGGCTAAACCTCTGATATAACAGAAGTCGTTATTATCGTTTCTGAAATTATGTAGATACAATATTTACACGACTCATCAAAATTTCTTGAAATTTTAATCAGCTACTTTAACGAAATCACTCCTGCAAGCAGGAAATTCGCATTTTTATGAAATCTTAATTGAAAACGAAATGCAATGACGGAACGGCCACTTCGAAACGGCGGGGAAAAATAGACCCATTCCCGGCTTTAGTGAGACAATAATTTACTACAAAAAACAAGTATTAGGTTGAATATTTTTGACCAAGATGATTAAGAATTAAATTAAGCAATTTTATGCCAAAAAAATTGCACCAATACATCAAACAAAGGCATCAACATCAGTTAAAATCGAATTTCTGTGCAATTAAAATCTGTGATTTTCATTCCGAAACCTTATTTACATTTTTTAAAATTAAAAATAATAATAATAATACAAAAATAATTAAACATAAACTTCATAAACTATTTTTTTAACTTTTATTCACTTCTTAGTCTAATTGTTATCTTTGGGTTATTTATATGCAGTTATTGTATTATAATTATTCTATATGCTGTATATTAAAGAGAAACTGTAAAACGGTTACTATTCTTAAAATTTTCCTCTATGTCGTAAAATAACCTTTTCTCAAAGAATTCATATCGTTATCACAATTTAATACTGAACCTTTTTTCCGGCCGTTTTCTGAATGCCCTTTTCTTTTCAGCTGCTAATTTCTTTTCATTTTCAATCAGATTTGAAACAGGCCAGTGTTTTTCATCCACTGTCAACCAACGTGGCCAATCACACCATTTGGATTCCATTAATTTGCTGACAGCTGATCCTCTAGAGCAGCAGTTCTCAATCTTTTTTGTTCCATGCACCCCTTTCACCATTGCTAGACAACAATACTCTCCCCATTCCCAAACTCGAAAAATGCATATACATGAAAGATAAAAAATATGAAACTCAAAATTACTCATATTACTCTGGGTATTTCTCTCTATTCTAAAAATAGTAAAAACTAAGTTGCGCCACCGAAAACCTAACTGCATTATGGCATCTGCATGGCATTAAACTCTTGGTCAATCTTGTTCAAAATTTAAGAAAGATTTCGATCTTGTATATTGGCCTTCTTGAAGTGCGCATTCATTTTTCACTTTCTCTAGATTGGCTGGAGCGTAATTAATCGCTTCGCAGTATCATCTGTCGTTTCGCAAAGTGAATTAATTGTATATAAAATTGTGTTGAGCTTATCGCACTCACAGTGTTGTGTAAACTAAGAAGATATGTCTTGAGAAATTATTCGTTAAGAAATAAAGTAATGCGATGAAAATCCAGCTATTTATTGTTTCCAAAGTTCCCATCCATCTACTACGCAATCTGCATGCCAGCCACATCTGTCAACATTCCAGCCATGAACGAAAAAAATTAATGGGTGCTTTCTCTGACGAAGTCATCACTAACAACAAAAATATCACATATATTTATGTTTTTAATGTTTTATAATGTTTTATAAATTTTTTTTAATGTTTTATAAATTAAGTAAGGAGATGCACAAAAAATGTTAATAAATAACATAACTTGAAAAAAACGTAGTTTTTTATATTCATAAAATAAAACTAATTACTTAACTGGTAAATATAAGACCGACCACATTCCTCCCTGGTTCAGTATCCCTACTCTACAGGGTAAATCTAATGGATTTCCCGGAACATGATGCCAGTTTTTTTTTTTTTTTTTTTTTTTTTTTTTTTTTTTTTTTTTTTTTTTTTTTTTTTTTTTTTGCTCGCGAGTTTCTGTATTTCTTTAACTCTTTTGTTAACGAATGTTTCCCATTCTTAATCCGGTAGAGGGCTGTTGTAGAATCAGTGCAATAGTATTCTTTCGAAAACTCAATTCCAAGAGTTTTTGTTTCTACAAATGAAGATCCAATGAAACTGGATAGGAGCTTAAATCTGGTGATTGTGTATTTTTCAGCGGAGTTACTCTGGACATTGACATTACCTCTCACTTGTTCCTCAAAACCTCAGTTTCCGATCGTCATATCTATCCCGATCTACTTCTAGGAACAACGTAGGAGCTGCTTTCTGACTGTTTTATTTTATTTTTGCTTGCACACCAAATTAGCGTTGATTTGGTTTCCACCAGATTATATCATTAAACTTGCTTTTTTTCCCCCCAAATTTAGAAATTTAGCACTTAGCAGGGCGCGAATTGCTAATAACATTTAAAAAAGTTTTCCATTTAGTTATGTTTTACTACTTAACAAAAATGTCACGCTAAGGGAAATAACAGAGCTACATTTTATCACGTATCCTCAAGATAGCGGAGGAAATAATGTTATAAATCAAGGGAAACACAGAATGCAAAATGCTTAGAGAGGCCCACCAGCGACCGAGTGGTAAAATCGCTGAACACTGGTAGTTTCGACCTGGGTCCTATTCCAGGCGAATGGACGTCACCGTGGTTTCCCCATGTGTGTCACGTGTATATGAGCCTGTTTCCTTCAGAAAGTCCTTCACAAAGACATCCCTCACATTAATAAGATAGCCCTAGTCTGCTTTATCATAATCAACTAAACCAAACCAAACCATAATGTTCGAAGGAAGATTTTGCGTTCCTGACTTCGTCCAAAAGTAAACATGTTTCGAATCAGATGTTAAACTAAATAGAATTTGGGAGCTTCGATGTTCACTCCAGTTCTGATGCCCTTTACACTGAGTAAAATTATCCCTTTTTATTGTAAAGACAGTGAAACATATAACTTTGGCTTTCTGGCATAAAAGTCGTTATTATTAAGCCTTCTGTATACAGTTTGCCGTGATACAACAGCCCTAGTGGGGGCTGCAAGTTCTGAACTCAATTGCTGACTTCCTGTTAAGACAGCAGTTATTGCAAGATATTGATTTTGAGAAGCGGTTGTTATTCCTTTACGACTTCGTCCAGCCTCCTTACAACAGTTCCAAACTTTTAAATTTGTTTTTTTAGCTAAGAGACTATCTGTCTTCAAATATCCTCATATCTCGCTGCTGCCATAATTGCGGTCGCTGAGTTCTGGTGATTCAACCTGGTACCAATTCTAGGATATCTGCAAAACTTTTTGTGTTTTTCCGTTGTGTAATACGAATATTACCCAGTTTTTCCTATAAACGCCTTTAAGAAGTCATTATTTACATTAGACAGATTTTCTGCATTCCTTCGTGGTGTAACGGTAGCACACTCGGCGCGTATTCGGTAAGTCCAGGTTCCAGTTCGGTAAGGCCAGGGCACTGCACATTTTTCATGTTTCCAGCATCGAGAAAAACCTAATGACTCTACAATAACATTGTTGGAGATATCGTTTAATGATTGAGATAAATGAATTTTTATGATTGAGATAAATGTTCCCCTTTTCTATCCAGCATATTAATAAATAAAATTCCTATAGATGATATGTTTATTTACGTATGTATGTGGAAATTTAATGCAAAACCTACCAGATTTATGTGCTCGAAATTTTATACGTACCTTTATAATAGGTTGGATTATAACATTAGACATTAAACATCGTACAGTGCAGATCTTTTCCACAGACATATAAGACAAACTATGCACTCAATGTTCTGGAATTGCGAATAAGTTTTTAAATCGAGTAATAAGAGAAAGGAGGGGGTGTTGTTCCGAAAGGCCCAGCTGAGGTAAGATAGATTCCCCGCAAAGCGGGTTTAGGGTTGCCAGAAAATGGATGGGAAGGGCAGGGTTGCCAGATTGAACTCGAAACCGCCCATTTGGGGGGCAAAATGGCGATATGCCAAAGACGAAGCGAGAACATTCTAGAACGATTTCTTACCAGTTTGCCCGAAAATGTTCTCTAAGGCAGGTCAAAAGTTAAATAAACCCTGCCTGTACGCGGTAACAATGTATCGTCGGTTTTAATCAAGAAGTGCATCGTGAGTTTTATGAGTATATTGAGTGCTTTGAGTTCAGAGATTAGCTTGAGACCTGATCGAGTCGAAAGCTGCACTTTAGTGCTTTGCCGTGAAGCAGTCTTCACCGTTATAGCTTGATAGCCTGAAGGCTGTGTTGCTGATTTTTTCAGCGTGTTTACGTAGTTTCTCGACAACTGCAACGCGTCTTGGTCCTGTGTAATACTGACGAATAAATTTATTTTTGATTCTTCACCAAGTGTTGTCATCAATCAGGCCAAATCCACGAACCTGTAAAACACAAGAACGGGTGTCAGAAGTGAGATTTACGAGTTAATGCATGTGACCCGCGTACAGGAAAAAGCCATGGGGGAGGAAATGAAAGTTGATGGAATTATTAGCAGCTGTAAAATCCGGACTAAAAGAGTTGAAAACCGGACAGGACTGCGATGAAAGCCGGATATGAAGAGATGGAGGCTGAGACGAACGCCGAACTGGAAGAGATCAAACCCTGACGAGAAGAGTTAGTGAGCAAAATAAAATCGTGTCGACTAGAAATAAAATCCGGACAAGAAAAGCTGCAAGAGCAACTCCAACGGATAATAGTGGAACAAAGACGGTTAGAAGCAACATCGTGAAGTTCAGAAAGAAAATTGCAGCCAAAATAGAAGATGTGAAAATGACAGTAGTGGCATCTGAAGAATCAAAAGATGATGAAATGAAGGAAGTAGGTAATGAATTGCCCGAGAAAGATCAAGAAATGGAGGATGAAACATCTAAAACACTGGAGAGAAAACGAAAAGATTATCAGGACTGAGTATTCTGTGCATAGTTTTAGAAAACATGTTGAAGTACTAGGGTCCTTATCCTCAAGTCCTGAACAGGGAGCTGAAAAATGTTGGCTTTGTTCTGATGTAGATACTGTGCTGGAGAATAACTGCACGTGAAAGGGATTTAAAATCCTCTTTTATTAAATCACTATTATTTACACACTTCCCTACTCGGGAGAGTTACAGAAAGTAAAAGGCCACACTTGGGCCTAACTTAACAATCAAATAAAGTTAATACTAAAATTAAAATAGAAATCTAATTAAACTTTGCTCATAGAGCAATTCGCGGAGTTTGGCCTCTACCTAAGTGGTGCGTAGCAAGAAATACTAATACTAGCGCACTTCAATTTATTTCAATATGCAATCACGTAGTAAGCACTATGGCTTATAATTTTAGCTGCCAGCTGGTCAGGCGAACGCCGAGCAGACTGACCGTGATTTGAGACTAAAGCTCTGTCACACTGAGAGATTTCTACCTCTGGTTTAAATAGTACTTGGCTGTACTTCAAATTAGCATAAGCTGAAAACGCGCGCTTCTTCTGACGGGAAGTTGAAACAGAGAAGAGATAGAAAGATTTAAATTAAAACTTGGTTAGTTTAACTAAAACCTTACAAGATGAAGAAATGAAAGATGGAAAAGAAGCTCTTGATTCTCAAGTGCAAGAAGTTGAAATGGAAGAAAGTGATAATACTGGTTGTAAAGATGAAATAAAAGAAGTGCCTAGTAAAGCATCTGAAAAATGCGAAGAAATAATTCATGGAAATAAAGTTCTTGATTATCAAGTGTCTGAAGCAGAGATAGAAGAAATTGAAAATGCAACTGTTAAGTTGGTGGAAATTGATAGCGACGTAACGAAGTCGCAGTTAGCAAGTACTAAACCATCTGAAAATTCGTGCGATGCAGAGATGGGAGAAGCAGATTCACGGCTTAAGCAGAGTAGAAATTAAGTATAGTATTGTAAGAAAATGCACTTCACAAACTAGTGTGTGTCTCATAATACAAGTTGTACAAATACAAACTTGATTCGAAACCAGAATACTTCTATTCGTAAAGACTCGGATTCTATTCACAACTCTATGCCGAAATCTTAACTGGTTTTCAAGAAATAGAGGAAAATAAGAATGTGCCAACTGCTAAAATCACCGAGTCGAACTGTATCCATGATGCGAATAAACTACAGACTGGTGAGCAAACTGTTTCATATCTTCTTGTGGATGAAAAATCTGAAAGGACTGAATCATCAGACTGTGATGCGCAAAACACAAATACATCTGAGAACTGCAGTGAAAAAGTATTTAACACAGGTATAACTAAATGAAAAACTTGAGACTGAAATTCATTCTGAATTTAATATAATTTAAAATTATTATGTCGTTAATATGTGTATGTAATTTGTAAATAATGTAAATATTTATTTATCTTTATTTACCTTATTTGTTTATTTTAATACCTTTTGAATTTGGCTTCTGACCGAGAATTGTACTGCCTCGCCCGTGCAGCCCTTGGGAGGGGGCTGTGTTACGAAATGTCCAGCCGCGGTAAGATAGCTTCCCCACAAAGCGGGTTTAGGATTGTCAGAAAATAGTAAGGAAGGGCAGGGTTGCCGGTGCGAAATCGCCTATTTGTCAACAAAATCGGCGATATGCCATAGACGGAGCGAGAACATTCTAAAACGAATTCTTACCGGTTTGCCCCAGAATGTTCGCGAAGGCAGGTCAAAAGCTATATAAACCCTGCCTGTACGCGGAGTAGAAGTGTATCGTCGGTTTTCTCGTGAAGTGCATTGTGAGGGTTTCATCGTGAAGAGTATCTTGAGAGCTTTGAGTTCAGAGATTAGCTTGAGACCAATAGACAGAAGGTGTACTTTAGTGCTTTGTCGTGAAGCTGTCTTCACAGTTGTAGCCTGATAGCTTGAAAGCTATGCTGCTGATTGTTTCAGGGTGTTTATCATACTTTGTCGACGACTGTAACGAGTCTTTGGGAACTGTCCTGCGTAATAGTGACGAATAAATTGTGTTTCGATTCGAGGTGTTGTCGTCAATCGCTCCAAATCCACAAACCCGTATAGCTCAACAATATGTTTCATATTTAATGCTTATAGCATTTTATTAAAAATTATGTCATGAAAATTAAATGTTATTTCCGAGGTTTTACGTTTTCTAGCGTAGGAATCTGGCAACAGAAACTGTGTTTTCTGCTTTGTAATTCTGTCTTAGTGTATGTTTAGATTGTCATAGATCATTTTTAGAACTGGGTTTTCTTACGCTAAACCTCTTTATTACTTGTAAATAAGCATTTATTTTGAATTATGCTTGAATTTAAAATTACTGGTATCAGTTAAACGGGATGTTTCGAATTTAAGATAAATAATGGATAAAACAAAACAAAACGTTCTTCGGCGATTGTTTGTAATTGAAGCAAATAGTTTAGAAGAATTTATCTCAAGAACAGGGAATGCAAATTTAAAGCAAGATTTGAAGCATTGAAAATGAAGTAGATGAAGATTTAAATTACATTCATTTAGGAGAAATGCTAATGCGACAGAAGAGAAAGTGGAAAACGAAATGGTGAAACATACTGTATGCGAACTAAGATTTTTTTAAGGTTAAAGAATCAATTTTTGCTGAAACAGTACACTCAGATGTTTAAAACGAATCTTCTCAGACTAGGTTCAATAGTCAGATAAAATTATCTAAAACAGAACAGACGAAATTTGATGGAGATTTGAAAAATTTGATTAGTTACCGGGTCAGTTTACTAAAATTCATAATGATAAATTTGAATATTTGAGACTTTATTTGAGACTTGAGTCAGCACCTAAATTATAATGGAAAGTTTCCCACCATGAAGAGTATGAGAAAGCTACAGAATAGGGATTCTCAACCAGGAGGGAATTCTCCTTAGGGAGAATTTCATAGTTTCATAGGTTCATAGTTTCATAGTTTCATAGGTTCAATAGTCAGATAAAATTATCTAAAACAGAACAGACGAAATTTGATGGAGATTTGAAAAATTTGATTAGTTACCGGGTCAGTTTACTAAAATTCATAATGATAAATTTGAATATTTGAGACTTTATTTGAGACTTGAGTCAGCACCTAAATTATAATGGAAAGTTTCCCACCATGAAGAGTATGAGAAAGCTACAGAATAGGGATTCTCAACCAGGAGGGAATTCTCCTTAGGGAGAATTTCATAGTTTCAAGTGGGAATATGATCAACCTTTTATTACCTGTTGAGTATTTTGTTTTAGCTTACGTATATGCAAAACTATTTTTATTCAAGTTTCGGTATTTATCACCTCTTGTATGCTTTTTCTTGTTTAATATATAAAACGCATTAAAAATAATATGAATTTAAATAAATGTATACATATTTTGCGAGTTTTAAGAAGGATAGGGGTGATAATCTAGCAATAATGAAAGGAGTGCACGACACAAAAAAGGTTGAAAACCACTGACTGCTACACAACTTTTAATCCAGATATAGGAAGGAAGAATTTTTAATGTAATTCTATGCTCGTGCCTCTAGTTCCATTAAAAATAAAAACTATTCCAGTTTCGCAACTTTATTACAAATTAGAATCACATTTGCGGGATTTAGAGTCCTTAGGCGTACCTAAAATATATGCAATGAAACTTTCTCATTAGTTATATCAGGAACCAAGAAAACATTTTTAAGATCTGGGAAAGACGCTGGATAATTACAAGGGCTTCGACTAAAAATCCTGATAATTTTTCTGACAGTTACAGGTATTTTTAAGAAATAGGTATAGAAAAAGAGGAACAAGTAAAACTCAGAAATATTCTCTTAAACATAAGTGAAATAAATCTTGTTCTAACGAACATAAATCTTGTTCAGGGGTTACGTGTAAAAATAGGATATCGAATATTTTACCGAATGATGCAGAGTTAGTTTCTGTATACAATAATGATATAAATAAAGAACTGTGAGTGTTGGCACTGTTCTGTTATCGGGACCGCATTCATACATCGTCAAAAGCTGACGATCTAGAGAAACATTCGAAGCATAAAAATAATAGCCAAAACATTTACAATACAGTAAAATTGAAGAAAAATCCAAGGAAAAAAATAACATAACAAATATTCGTACAATTAGAATTTTTAATGCAAATTAAGCAACTTGCCCAAGAAATCAGGAAAAACAAAGTCGGTTAGCGAATTAAATTAATATGAAACATGAAATTGCGGATGTCCTTTAAAATGTCTGAAAACTCAGTTAAATAAGAATCTAATTGGTAACGGTGGGATCGTTGATCGTTTACTTACTTCTGGTATACAACTACAAAAGAGAGTTTTAACCAGTATATTACATATTAATACCATATTAACATTTGCTTGATTTGAAAAAAACATGATGTACACTAAGTACATCGTCGCATGGAGGCAGAGTAAGGAAGATGAAAGTTTATGAATTTAGTAAAGTACACAATAAACAGTCAAAATATGAATGAATGATGCGTTGAGTCGTGGAGGCAGGCTTAGGAAGGAGCACGTAACTTTTTAAAGTTGCTTTAGTGGAACTGTAGTAAACTTTGAATTCCAAGTCAAGATTCGAAAAATAATCGAAGGCAGCAATTCCAACTTCGAGTTTGTCCATAATGGATTTTGCAGATTTAAATTTTACGAAAATTTCCTTGTCTTTTTGCATGTGAATTTTTATCTTCTTATGTGAAAAAGATATATCATTTTCTTTTCCTGGTTCTTATTTTTTCTTGAACCTAGCTGAAGAGGTATTTGAGATGTTTTGTTATGTATTGGGTAAGGCAGGAAATTCTGATTTCGCAAGTGGGAAATTATTTCTTTCTGAAGCTTCTTTTTTAGCTTTGGCTACTTCTATGGCTTTAAGGATACTTTAGGGTGTTTAACGCAACCTTTGTGTGGAAAAATATAATCTCCACCACAGAGGGCATAAGTTGCAGGCTTTGGATCCTCTTTTTTTCTGAGCGTAATTGCATGTTTCGTGTTGCTTTGCACATTTCATGCATTGTGCTGTATAGAGAGAAAGTTCTCGTGTGTGCACGTACCTTTAACACTTATGGCACCGCACGGGCTCAGATTTAGATTTGCAGATGCCGATGAATACGTCTAAACCACGAAGTTTTTTGATTTTCTAGATTCGTTTACCTTCTCAGGACCGCTTGCACTCAACTTGGAAAAGTGACAATTTAACTATGCTTCCTTCTCTTACAGAAGTGAGTTGACGTATTTTTAAAACAGGGATTTTCTTTTTAATTAGCTCCTGTTTGATAACTTGAGGGTCTGTGTTTTGGGTAATTTTTTAATAACAGCTTTGATAGGATTTTCGCTGTTTAATTTGAAGCTGTGGAAGGGAACTCCACGCATTTGAAGCAATTTTGTTATAAATCTATAGTGATCTATTTCGTAAACTCTTATAGTAAGGGTTTCTCCTTTTATATTGGCTCTATAATTTGTAATATTGTTACTTTCAATTTCTTTTTTTTGATGTCTCCCAATTTGCAATAAAATTATCAAGTACAATTAGGGAAACATTGACCTTAGGTTTGGGAGGGATAAAATCCTCTTCATTTCTTCATCCATGTGATCTTCGTGATTACGTTCGTTCGCATCGTTTGGCAGTGGTCTTTTTACAGAGTTTCGAGGGGAAATATACCCTTCGTTATCTGTAATTTCATTCCCAAGTTCATTATCTTTGTAGAAGGCGATATTAGTGCATTCAGCGAGAGTTGAAGCATAAGTATCCTTGTCCTTATGGTTGCGTTCTCTGGCTTCAGTAACGGAATTAATCCGTTCCTGGATTGCTCCGGTAATGCGGATGAGATTAGCATATTTAACTTTGACGGTGTCTAATTCCTTAATCTCCATGAATAAGTCGTCAATTAACCAAGCAAACGAAGTTCATCCATAGCAGAGAGTAAAAGTAAAGGTAAAAGCAAACAAAATGGCAGCTTGAAAAAAAATTAATCCAACGACAACTCTCAAAATCTCCAGAACAATTTGACGCTCAGTACCGAGTGGAAGTTTATAGCATTTGTTAAATAATAACGTCAGCGGATGCTCACGAACTGCAGCGCGATGAAATGGCATGGGCGATGTTGTTATTAATGCAAAGAGAGAATAATCAAATGTTAAGTAATTAATGGATGGCAACTGCAAAATAGTCTAAAAATACTATTTTGATTTTGTTCGCAATGACTGTACGGCTATCAAAGTTATAAATGTATGTGAATGTAGAAACGTTTAACCCGTTTCAGAAGGCTATTTTTATTACTATTAAAAAGGGATTCCACAACAGGTACAAAAACTAGTTAGTGTGATTTTACTTATTTTTAAACACTAATTTGATCTAAATCGCTTTTTACCTTGCATACTTTAATAAACAAAAAAAAAACCGAATAAGTTATTTTTTACGATTCCAGTGTTTTAGTTGAATGAATTGTTACTTATTTTCACTGCATGATTTCTTTATACATTTATCAAGGGCGTTCCCCGCTTTTAACATTCCTAGTATCATTATCATTTATTAAATTTAAATCTCTTGCTCCCATACAACTACTTCACAAATTAATTTCCATCCTTTAGTTAATTGATTATTTTGTTATATACTAATTATTTATTTATCGAGTTTTAAATCAAAGCTTATTATTGTTAATATTATTATTATTATTTACGCAATTGTTTTACGTATTTATTATTTTAAAATATAAACATCTCTTTAGCAAGTAGGGTTTTCATTTCCGTTCATGTGAATTCAATTGGGTTGAGTTTGAAACAACTGAGTCTTGTGATAGTCTTATCACAAACATTTGACCAACTGGTACACAACAAATTTGTGTATCTGTGCTTGTGTCCGTTTATTATCTCCAAATGTTTGCGTTTTATCATGTCTTCGGCGTCACCAACATTCTTAGATTTCAGGCAGTCTGCAATGTACTGTTTTTTTCCTATGTGTTGAAACTTTTACTTAATTTGCTTTATGTTCATAATGTCTTCGGCCGTGCATTATGTTTGCTGATAGTAATTTTACGCCGGTGAAAATCTTAGAAACAACTTCGCGATTAATTTGCTCTGCGTAACCTTTTGCTATTAGGTATTTGGATTTAGTTTCACATTTGAATTTTGATTTAAATATGAGAACTCCTTCTTGTAAAAATTTGGAACCACTTTTAGTCACTGCCGGCTCAAGATACCGGCAACGCGGGAGGTTGTTTTGAGACGTTATCAAAAATTTTCCTCTCACCCCCCAAAATGAAAACATAAATACAAATTTTCCCAACTTGATGTTTTTAACACTTTTCTATTTAAGTCCGAGTGTCACTCGGGTTCAACTTCTGACACTCAGAGCCTTTTTTCAAAGTACCCACCTCCTACTTTAGAAAAATACATAGTTGGCAGCACCGAACTTACGTCGAGTTAGAATCAGCGTTTGGCTGTTTGTTTCTGAGATTGTTCTTGTGATTTTTATTTCTGTCATTTATAATGATGTACTGTAGTTTTTATTTGTTTTTTCTGTTCTATCCCATGATGAAATCTAATAACTGAATCTAAATTGAATCCCCAAAAAAGAAATCTAAACTATCCGTCGTTTAGATTTCTTTTTTCCTACTTCGAAAACTGAGAAATACCTCCAAAAATGTTATCTGGTTACGAAAACAGAAAACGACATCTTCAACAAGATGATGCAGTCGTAGCATTTGCTTTTAAATCCCAAATCAAACAATGGAAACAATGCACTACAGATATATACAGGGTGATTCAGAATTCATCATCAATATTTGGTAAGGAATAGGAAAAGAAAGAGATTTTACATAGGTAAGCATGGGTACAGACGAACGCATGGTGGTGTAGAGGGCGCTGCGTGTACACAACATCCATACATAAGCTGTTTGACGCGTGCAGACAGTCGTCATTCGACTGGGTGACTGTGGAGAAGTAACATGAGCCGCTATACGTGGAATGAACTTGCAGATATGCATGTAATTTTGGGTGCGGCAGGAGATCTTCAAGCCAGGCAATTGTATGCAACGCGCTTCCCCAACCGCTGTGTGGCACAGCATCCAATGTTTTCACGTATTCATCGACTGGAACAGGATCGTTTGCCGCCACCGGTTTCCTGGTGGACCGGTTTCTTGGCCACCCCGTTCACCGGATTTATGTCCAATCGATTTCTTTGCATGGGATGCTATGAAAAACATGGTGTACGAGACCCCTATTGATAGTGCTACGGACCTTGTAGCACGTATAGCGGTTGCTGCCGCAAACATCCGAGAAATGCCGGGCATATTCCAGAAGGTCCGGTTGTCCATGCAACGCCGTTGTGAGTCATGCATTCTGTCGCAATGGTCGGCAGTTCGAACACCTCTTGTAAGTCTGTGAAACCGATGCAAAGAAATGTTACATGCAAGATAATAAATATATTTTTCCTTACCACTTCCTTCTTAAGTGTTCTTTCCAACATTGAACTGGGGTCATTTTGACCTACTACATTGGATATGCGCCCATGCATTCCTATGTGAAATCTCCTTCTTTTCCTATTCCCTTCCTCCCCACCAAATATTGATGATGAATTCTGAATCTCCCTGTATATGTGTATATATCCACATATGTCATCGAATGATTGTGAATTCAGACCCATTAAAAATACTGTACTTTCTGAAGAAAATAATAGCTGCATACATGAAGCTCAGGATCAAAAGTATAATGTGAATGAAGGCTTTTTCTTAGGTAAAATTTTCACAGTCACAACCGGAAATATTGGAAAAGTTGAAAGTAAATCTCAGAACTCAACCAAAATAAATATCAACTATTAATGATCCAGCATACTGGCTAGATGAGTTCATAATGATAAAAGTACAGATTTCAAAAGATGCAGATAATTGTATTTTCTGTATTACAAAAATATATAGGAAAATAAACAACGGCGAGAATTTTCTTCGTTGGGGATTTATTTATTCAGAGGGCATCAATACAATTTATTGCTTTTGTTGCTTACTTTTTGGCTTTCCCAGTATGTCAGAAGAATCTGGAATTAGTAACTGGAAAAATACACATAAATACTCAGAGTTACACGAAAACTCCGTGGAATATCTAAAATGATTTGAAACATCACTGCGACTGCAAACTAATCAAATTATCTGCAAAATGCTTCAGTTACGAGTGGAAAAAGGTAAAAAGGTTGGTGTAAAACATTAGGATTAATTCGTTTCATGAGAACCGCTCAGTATTTAGCTGAATGTAATTTGGCTTTCAGATGAACTTCAGACAAATTATTTGCATCTCGCAATGGGAATATTTTTAGGTCTTGTTAAACTACCTGAAAATTTTGATTTAATAACGAGTGAACATTTACGTCAGGTTGTATGTATCTTAAGAAATTTACCTTTATTATAGTTGTAAAAATGTTTGGAACGAAATAATAAATTTATTGGAAAATTCTGTTCAGAAAAATATATTTAATCGAACTATCAGAAAATACTTTTGTTTTATTTTAGATGGTACGCCAATATAAGCTTTCATTTATAGTACGATTTTTAGATGTAGAGGATGTTGCAATTTTGTTACCTACAAATCTCTTATAGAAACCACATCTCAAGATATTATATAAAAATATACTTGATTTTCTGAGAGATAGCAACCTAGACTTACTGAAATACAAGGCTGGCACTGAAAGAACATGTTAACTCTCTCACTTCAAACCTCTACGCAGGTCTAGATGGGAATGCAGAATGTATCAAAACCATTCAAAATAAAATCACGGGAATTCGAAAAGCTGTTTGTGGACTTTCAGAAATGCCTGCGACTGATCCTGTAATACACCATGAAGCAGAAACTGTTCTAACACTAAAGGAAGATTGCGGTTTGTTAGGGATAGTAAATGACTCATATGATGTTCTGGTTTTTTTTTTTTACCATAGTAGAGAAACTGTGGGGCATCATCCTGTAAACCTACAGTTATTACACTTAATAGTACTTAGCAAAAGTTCAAAGCGACTGACTTTCTACTTCTCGGTTTCGTCTCCCCAAGCAGTAAGAAATAAAACTCTCAATTGTTTCTATTTCAGTGAGAAGCTCTTTGTTATTTATGTCGTTAAAATCATAATTTAATTTTCATTCGTATTTTCCATTCAAAAACTTCGATGGAGTATAAAAAAAGCATAAAATGAAAGCGAAGCTATTGAAATCTTTTAGTATGTATTTTTAATACTACGTCCAGTGTAAAAACAATTCTCTTTTCCATTCAGTTTCATATCATATCTCGTGATTCTTTTCCTCATCAATGACACATAGGATAAGAGGACTGAATACTGGTAGTTCTGCCTGGGGTCGAATTCCAAGCAAGGATTAATTACCGTACGTATCACATAGAGTAGGTAACATTGTATTCAACTATACATGCCGTGAATAACGTGGCTTTTTCGTAACGTGAAAATTTTTTATTCCGTTTGCGAAGAATTTTAATCCTCCACGAAAACATCCCGACCCTTAGACAGATAACCGTACTAAACTTTGTTATAGTTCTTCCGAGGATATAGATAAAACCTATAATATATTTCATATGAAAAATACCGCTCCTAAAAGTGTGCCACTAGTTGCGGGTCGCTCCCTCTGACCCCTTTTAGGTATACCACACCTTTTGCATTAAGAATAACGTTTACAAGTTTTGCTTGCAAAAATGGAGAGTTAGGCTCTGCTAAATTAAATGAATACTTCGGTCATCCATGTCTAAAGGCAGATAGATGCCTTTAGACATGGACTGAGTTCTTTGGCAATTTCGGTTATAAAAAATGATACTGCAAAGCAAATAAATGTAAGAAGTGCCATAAAACCTTTTGCTGGTCGAAACATCTAGAAAATATGTTTCAGGTAAGCTAAGTTTTCATACTGTGTACATACCGTTGAAAATAAGAACAATATTGTTCGTCGTTATATGTGAAAAAACAACCAAGATAACAAATTTATTTCTGCATTTTTAATGTTTTTCCTTGTGAAACTTTTTATAATTATACTGAAAAAGGGAGCCAAAATTCAACATGCCTGGGGCGCCATCAACATAGGGCAGGGCCTACGTTCAGTATCAGTGATAATGATTCTTTCGGTCTTCAGTTTTTCTTTAACATTTAACTTTTCTGAAGATGTTAGCGGCTTATTTAGGCGGCTAAAATTATAGTTTTATCGATTACTTAACTCACAAAGTTTGAACCCTCTGACTTGGAGAAATATTCACCAGGTTTATTTTAAAAGTACATGAAGCTTTTTAAAATTTTTAGAGAATTCTCTTGGAATTTTTTGAATTAAAAAAAGTTGGAATGTTTTAAAAAAAACTTATATATGTGTCTTAAATTACAAATTATAACTATAAATCTTACCGCCTTTAAGTAGAAACCTTATCGCTTGAAGACTGTCTTCGGTATTAAATAAAAATTTAAAAAACTGTCCTTAATCACTTATTATACGTAGTCTTTCAGCTAAAAAATGAATAGGAAGTTAAATATTCAAATTATGTTAATATACGTTCAATCCTCGCTAATAATGATATATTTTCTTCTTCAAAGTTGTGAATGCTTATGAGTACTGGAATCATAACTATGATAAGATAAGCAAAGTTGCAAAAACACAAATTTTCAAGAAGTAAAACTAAGATTTCTTTGTAATACTTGCAACTGTCATTCATCTATCACTTAAAAATTTATGTATTCTGTCTAGCTTTTAACTGCAAAAAAAAATTGAAAGCTTTCAGATTTTGTATTACACCCAAAGCGGCATTTTTTTAGTCCAAAGGGCTTTTTTCCTGAAGGACTATATCGTTTTACGATTTTATCGGAAACATTAAATGTCGGTTCACTTTTCAAACTGTTGCCACCAAATCTTGCAGCCCTGTATTATATTTAAAGAAATTAAATAATGAAGAACATGCATAAATGTTTGTATGTTTCTCGCATTGTGATAAAACGACGGTGTCTAGAGCCATCCAATTTTGAATGACGTAATCCTGCTGCGAATATGGGCATCTGGAAGCCCAAATTTGACATTTGTTTTATTATGGATTTCAGATTTTGTAAAACTTTAACGAATTTTTGATTTACAAACTCAAGGATTTCAAAGCGAGTAATGGCAACGTTGGACAGAAAAATTTCCAGCGCATGAGACTATGTAGGAAATTCTAAAGACAAGCTCAGTTTAAAATTATTTTGCGATATTGTTCTTTAACTGAATTTTATGGTTTAAGGGCGAAGAATATGATATTTAATAAATAAAGGTAATACACAAAATGTTAAAAAAACGCCCCTTTGGACGTAATTTAAAATCTGAAACATTTAAAATTTTATTTTTTTACACACATATATACGTTTCGAGAGCATTTAGGTTAATATCCCATTGGGCTAAATATATTAAAATGCAGCGTAGCTGCAGAATTTCCGTTTGACAGTCTCGAGCGATGGAGATAAAAAATTTATATTTCCTACAGTTTTGCCGCTGCTCGCTTTGAAATTGCCTAGTTTTTTATCCAAAACTCGTTAAAGTTACAGAATATGAAATTGACAATGAAACAAATTCCAAATTCGAGCTACCAAACGCCCGGGTGGAGGACTATGCTATTCAGAATTTGATGACTTTATAGATACCGTTGTTTTTTTACAATTCGAGTAACATACATACATTCATGCAGATTCTTCATTATTTAATTTCTTTAAATATAATATAGGGCGATACTATTTGTGGCTACAATTTGAAAAGTGAAACGGACATTTATAGTGAACCGACGCAAAAGGCTGTTTCGAGACTTCTGGGCTAATAATCTTTAAAATGCATATATCTTATTTTGTTACTTAAATGGTGTTGTTATTACCATTCTTTCTGTTGTTCTTAACCTCATTCCGCAACAAAATGCCATCTTTTTCTGTTATTTTAAAACAGTTCATGAATTTGTGCTAGTAGAGTTGTTTCTGTAGATGCTTTTACCGAATATCCCTTGGTTCCAAGATGATTGAAAGATTGGGGATCTATATAGACGTTTAATAGGCGTTTGAAGAGTATCAAAGCCAGATTGCTTGCATGTATGTTGAATGGTATCGAAGCATTTACTTAAAATACTTCCATAAAAATGCCGCCTTTTGCATATGTAAAGATTTTAAAATGTTTATTCATAAAATTCAGAAACTATGATCTCAACTTTAAAATATTCAGTAAGTTAATTTTTTATAAATTTAGGTTTTACAAAATTAAGTTGTACTGTGTATTAAAACTTAGTTTGCGATATATTTCCTTTCTAACAAATGGAAAATATTTTACGAATCAAGTCGCAGATGCAGTTTCATTTTAACAGTTATAGTTACTTTTATTAATGCAGTTTCTATTTATTATTTCACTTTGTTCCTATTGAGACAATGATACCGTACTAAATTTGACCACGTTTCAAAGATAAGTTTTAAGGAATGTCCTAAAAAGAGGAAATGATGGCAAATTACCCGTTTATGAAGTCTAGTCATACCAGGATTATATATTACTTTTTCAGCTCACGTTCTCTACTGCTTTCTGAGGAAATGAATGCACCTTATACTGACAGGCACTGCTTAGTATTATTGGACTCATACATAGCGACCTGCGGCATTAATGTGTAGGCTTGATTTGAATCCATTTATTTGGGAAATAAAGCTGGTGGATGTCATCCGTGAGAGAGATACTTCTTAATTTTTAATAATGTTTTAACTGCACTTAAGGAGTCGGCCGTCAGGTTGCAGCCAGGGTGTATAAAAATTAACGTATACTAAATCAAAGATATGTTATTAAATTCGTATCATATTTTTGTGTTGTATTCGCCAAATTCGACTGCAAATATATATTAGTACGAACTTGAAAAACAGAAGCCAAAGATATTAAGAGATCACTCTAATGCTCTGTGCCTTTCTAAATAAGTCCTATGCCTTTCTTTTATTTCTAGATCCCGTGCCTTTCATACAAGCTGGTATTTTAAATGTTTGCACAAATACAATCATGTCAAATTATCCATCATTAGACAGTATCTGACTACAGTTTTAACTTCACTGACAGTACGTATCGCCTCGAGTTGATCCAGGTAACACAGTTAGACGTTGTGCTACTAGTTCCCGAAGAGCCGAATGTTGTATTTGTATTTTGCTATCTCGCTCTTCAAATAAACTTACGCTTTGTATTCCCCATTTTCTTTATATACATCGCCTACTGGTAGCACTATAGTTACAGAAAGAGGGCAAAGAAGAATTGCTGCAATATTAAGCGAATCCTGATATTACAGCTAATAATGAATATTCACGTCGAACCAATGTTTTGTAGCAAATAGTTTCATAGCAGCTACCTTCACTGATGAAAAATCATTCTTGCTGTAGAGTTTTGGAAGAACGACTGTATTAACATTTTTTTTTCAATAATATTATAAGAGCTTAAAATTTTGTGTCTTCCTGAGGGGAATGTGGTCCAGCTAACTCTATCCCTATAAATACGCTCTTAGCAATCACTAAGTTAATATTATCAGAAGTGATTACAACCCAATTTCAAAAACCCTGAAAATTAGAGGGGAGTAAAAATTCAACGTAATTTCAGATTATAAATGCAAAACACGTGCCTACACACATATTGTGAAGTTGAGCAAGACAGTTTGACATATTTGTCACTTAAACGTTTAACTATTGTATTAAAACTTGAAGTATGCCTATTAAGAGGTGCTAGACATGATGAATTACGGGAAGAGAAAGGTTCATGGAATGTAAAGAATTTTGTTAAGCTATCTTGAATCACTCAGTTATCCCTAAAATCTTTGCTAGTAAAGTCTCTAAAGGGATTTTCTCACTCTAAAGTTGCACATGTATTTTTGTGTATTGAAAACAAAACTTATTTCATGCTTTAATTAACATTTAAGCTACCAGTATTCAATGATTTTTACAGTCTGTTATTGTATCTTCCATATAATTAAAAGAATTTTCAACAACAAGTACACGGAAGCATATTATAAGATTCAATCAGTTTTGTCAATATTGGGTATTTCTGCTTTCCATCTTGTTTTAGCCAATACTTCAGTTCTTGCCAGGCTTCTGTCAATAATCTAAAAATTCTTTCAATAGTTTCGACTCTTGCGTAACTTTTCTCAGCAATCTATAAATGTTTTAAATGTATGTAATGTCTAAATAATATTATTTAAAAGAAAATTTGAAGAAGCGGAATGAGACTAACTACCCCATCACGAAATTCTGGATATGACAAGGTTAAAAACTCAAAACTCAGGTTATATCCAGACTACAATCATCCCTGTACTATATTCCCAGAGAATTGTTAGTTGAGAAAGAGCCAAATTTCCTTAACATTGTATCATTTCTCTTCAAGTATTACTTTTCCAAACTGAAAAAGTAAAACTTATATATTTATGCATAGAAAAGGTAGCAAAGGGAAAAGGTTAGCGACAGTGACATCATGTTTTATTTGTGAGGAATGATGAGCTTCCACAGATAGGCACGAAAATCTGCAGCTTTTAAGTAAATGGTATCGATATTATCTAATAATTTGTTCAGTAGAAAAATATAACAAAAGAACTTTTAACGGATAAAAATGTGCACTTGAATTTGTAGCATTTTCTTATCTTCTGAATTCTGTTCAACACAAACAAGCTTTATTCGAAAGCAAACCTCGGTTTCTTTTTCAGGTTACATACGATTGGCGAATAAATTGCTTCTTTTGGCGGCAGAGAAATGTTGTTTGATAAAAAGCAACCCTTCGAGAGGAAATGTTCATTCCTAAAGCTCGGTTCCCCACGGCATTGTCTAATTATCCGCACTACTGAACCAAGTGGAAAAAATTCTTAACCGAGCATTTCATAAAAAACCGATCATGAATCTTCAAGTCAATATTTTAACTGTTTCTATAGTTTTAACTTTTGGAATTAGCCAAGGTAAGTGAATATTTTTAAAATTTTATTACTTAATGAAAAATTTTGTGCCGTACAATAAATAACAAAAGAATAAATTAATGTTGTTACTCAAATAATAACGATGTATGCATGTGTAGGTTATGAATATGCACGTGTATCTAGGATAACTTTGCAAATAGTTTGAGAGAATATGAAAATGGTTGAAATAATATAATTTATAGAATATATTTTATAAATTCTTAATTGAAACAGGAAAATTACAAATAAACATTTTTATGTCCATTTTATTCTTATAAAAACATTTTTAGATAAAATATAGCATGTTTTTATCCTCATGCGCATGTTGCTGTAACTGCTAAAAGTACATTACGCGTAAAATCACGCAACACATTTTGCTATAAATAAAATTCTTATTAAAAGTATCAGTTTTTTCCTAAAATATCTTACAGAACTGATATTTTAACTTGAAGACCGTAATTCTTGAAAATATATCGAAAAATATTTTATATAACAATTTATATTCATTATTTCCATAAAACAAAATATTAAATAATACTGAAATAATTTGTTACATTCTGAAAAGCTCTTTTACACCCTTTTTACGCCTATATTCTGTGGATACTTGGATGAGCTATCATCCAAAGCAGTGTCGAAATTCAGAAATTGTTGGTATGTGAACTCAATCTATTTTTAAAGCATTTTATCATTAAAAACATACATAATTTTATTACTAAAACAGAAATAAATAATACATGGGCTATACTAATAGCGAACGTTAGCGCAGATTGACTAACATACCTTTTAAATGTTTGTGTACTTATATGTTATAAGGCATTTTCTTCGTCCTTCCACCATGCATTCGTGATGCATCGGTATCACACTCGGTGCGTATTCGAGAGGACCAGGGTTGTAGCTCCGGCTAGGTCATAGAGGATTTCTTCAGTTTCCTGACTCCGAAAAATTCTAAAAAAAGACAAAAAGACTCTACAGTGTACATAGCACCTATGCCAATAGATTTTAAAATCTCTGAAGCAAAACTAAATGACTTCCATTAAATACTTTATTTATCATTTTCAGATTAATATTTAATTTGCTAAATATCAGTCTGGCTCTCCCTACTGTTTTTCATTAAAAACAAGTAAGCCATTCGCTCCACTCTTGCCACAGCTGTGACATATATATAATAGAAGGCATATAGGGCTTATTATTCAGTTTGTGGTTTATGGTGAAATAGATTGGATGACTAAATTATGCTTAAATATGGATTCTGGCTGTAACGGAAATCGTCACAAATCGTCACACTAACTACAATTGATAATTTCACTATGGCGTCTTTATAAATTTTATGAAACGTTTAAGTAAATAATCCTAAAATATTTAACATAAGAATATATAATTACTAATTACCTATGCAATTACATTAATGTACAACGAAAAGTAGTAGTTAGAAATCTTAATCTGTTACGAAAATGGTATTAAAATTTTGCAACGTTAAATACCAAATTCGGAAATTTGGTTTCTGAGTGCGAATTTGCATATATGTAATTCCATTTTAAAATCATTGAATGCTTTCTTGTATAGCTTCTATAGTTCATATGCTCAGACGTTATTTAAACAAGAAAGCTTTTAAAATGTTAAATTTATATCTTGTAAAGTTACTCTACAGCGTTTTTTTTATTTTACTTCTTTTTTTAAATGTTTTCAGACTTCCTCAAAATATGATAATGTGTCATACATATGAATATGATCAATCATGCGCACTGAACTGAAGAAAAGAGATTGAGAACTACTGATCGAATTGTTCACGAAAAAAACCTGTTTTCATGATGCTTTGGTCATTATCTCATAAATACAAGCAACTAAAACTTCAAGTTACAGATATAATTTTCGCATAAAATAGCGAAATATGAATACTTGAAAAACTTATATGCTAGTCACTGTTACAAATATGAATTCTATGATACCGCATAAATATGCTTAATGAATTTAAATATAATATTAAATACTTCAGGCTATGCGGAAGAAAATAGCAAAAAAAAAATTTAAGCTATGAAAATTTAAATCCCTTGGTATGCAGATTTAGGAGAATATATCCAAAATTTATGCTGCAAATGTCTGAGAAAACAAGAATGTGCAAAGGAGTATATCGACCACAGATAGCTATGCAATTCTCATAACGAATCTCATATTACTGGCAAAGTTTTTAAAGTGTTAGTAGAGAAGCTCCCTTTCATAAGAGTGATTTTTAATTCATGGTGAACCTTAAAATCGAACTGTGTTCCAATGGTTTGGTTTGGATTGATATATTATGGCAAAGCACACTAGGGCTACTTTCTTAAGGGGAGGGATGCCTTTGTGGAGGATTTTTTAAAAGAAACTGGCTCGTATACACTTTACACATGGGGAAAACACGAGAACACCCATGGCAGTCAGCCTATTCGCTTCGAATCTGTGTTCCAATGGTTCTTCATAAAACTACTCACAAATTTTGCATAAGGTTGAATTCTAAAACTTTTCTGGCTTCTCAGTGAAGATAACTTAGACATTTGGATAAGCTGAGCTTCATATCCAGAGCGCTCTGGTCCACGACAACAAATTGGGTTCTGAAGACATCTAGAACAGCCTCGTAAAGGGTGCACGGATCTTATTCCTCCAGAGCTGAATAGTCACACTCTGTTCGCCGAAGGCGTGCAGCAGCGTACAGTACTTTAACCAAGGTCGGTAGGTAGACAAAGCTAATCTTTTCCCAGCACTCAATTATAGTGACGCCACTTCACTGACAAAAGTGGGAGAAAAAGACACAACTCTGGAGCAGACGATGTATCAGTGACGTTACACAGAACAAGTGAAGTCAAAGAGTTTTGTCCGTGAACATTATAGTATAGAAACCTTATTTCCCCGCCTTAAAATGGCTATTAAAAATATCAGTCATTGTTCCCTATATTGAAAAGATGATTGCCAATCCCACGGGTTCTCAAACGAAAGCACATCGAGAATCAGTTTGTACACTGTATCTGAACTCAGCAAAGGATAGACAAGTTTGTTCTTTTTTGTGCTTGCGAATAACATTCGTTGCACCACGAGAGACGATTCTCTTGCGGAAGAGATCATTGATTGTAAGGCATAAATTCGTCAACATGCCGTCTCTTTTGAGGCAGCAGTAAATTCAAGAGAGAGCTGCTTTGTTATCATGTGGTTAGCGCTGTACGTTTAATCTGAAACCATAATTTTTAAAATGTGTGATTATCCTTGGACGACCTCTGTCTGTTCTTTTGATACCGGTTTTTGGAATCATTTCCACATCTCTTGATACTTCTTTCCCGAAGACTTATAGCCACCAAGCCATCTCCGCTAGGAACTAACTGTCAAGTCTATCAAAACCTCTCCATTTCAAATGACCCTCGAACTGATTGTAGAAACTTATTTTATTTTTTTACCTAACCACAGCTCTAATTTTCACACGAAAAGTACAGATTCGCAGAAGTATGACTTTTTTAGTTATCTTCATTAACTGTAGTTTCGTACTGCTTTCACATTCAATGGATGCGAGAATATGCATATGCCAACTTCCTGAGTTTCACGAGTAGATGTGTCAAACTATTTCGAATAAATGCATGTTTCCTTAATTTTGAATATCAGCGTATTTCATCTTTATGAATTATCAATCTTTTGTGCATAGGCGGTAAATTAAATTTTTTTTGGCGATTTTAATTTTCCCAGTAGGTAAATATTTGTAATATGATTTTCATCGGGTTTAAAATGTACTTTTCAAATTAAATCTTAAAATTCCTATCTAATTTTAGTAAGTTGTGGACTCTGTATGAATTTTTTGTACCCGTTTAATTAATACCAAGAAAGGACGAATATAAAAATACTTTTAACACACAAATCTTATTTATTTCTTCTTTTCCCTGCTGTAACAGCTGCGTAACACTTTCGAATAGTAAAAAATGTACAGCGGTCTCATTTTTTGTCAAAAAATAATATATGTAACAAACGTTTTTAAATTGTATGGTTTAGTCAAATGCAATTAAAAGCTTATTTTTAGCCACAATATTTCATTATTAGTCGACAAAAAATAAAATTAGGAGACTTTTGACATAATATAGATTTTAAATTACAATTGTTGAAGAAAGATTTAAACGAATTGAATGTAATTTTTGTTATATACATCATTTTTATGGAATCACTTCTGTTGTTCATTGAAATTTGCACATGTCCTAATGCAATTCTTATATAAGCGCCTCTCGATTTTATTTTTAGTTGCATATGACCAGAATATGATATCTTAAAAAATTGCCTTTTAATGCATTTAATTAAAATCATATAATTTTAAAATATTTACTGAATGGAGAAAACGTACAGAAAGAAA
>KK114143.1:80783-122089 GCA_000611955.2 Stegodyphus mimosarum | reverse complement strand
GAAATTATTCAATATGGCAAAGAGAGTATGCGTAATACCCGAAAAGTTTCGGAGCATTGCTAAGACTTAAGATTAGACTTGATTCATGTAAATTTCTGTTTGATCTAAAAATGCGAATTCTTCGTTATTTAAAATCATGAAACTACAGCAGTGAAAGAAGATTGTATCTTCTGATTTAAAAATCCATTATTATCAGTAACTGATGGATAGCCGAAAAATATCTCATCATTTAAAGAAGAAACACGTAAATTATATTAAAAATTCCAAAACTCTTTCTTGAAAGATTATATTTCGGTATCTGTGTGATGGTGATTGAAGTTCTTTCGGTTATCGGACGGGGAAAGACTGAAGGTATGCGGTCATGAATTCCAAGATAAATTCAATACTAAATAAAAATAAATCGGTATCGAATTTAGAAAAAGAAGTGTGATTAGTATCATCTCAAATAAATACGTGAAAAATATTTCAAGAAAATCAGGTCAGTGGAAGGGGTGAAATAATCATTTCAAGATTGGACCGTAACAAGCAGAAAAACAGGCTTAAAAAACATATCCGAAGGGCATGATTTCAGTTATCTTTGATAATGTCTACATGGATCTTTCACTATAGTAAATTTGGTTAAAAGTGGTTATTAGATCCCTGCGGCTAAATTAAATTAATTGTAAAGTAGTTAGTTAACTATAAAATAATTTTCAGTGAACTTCTGGTGAAACATCTGGTGAATATCTAGGATCTAAGGAAATCCTAGATGATTTAAGGAATCCCTAGGATTTTAAGGAAGAAATAGCACGTTAATTTGCGAGGAATGAACAAAGGAAAAAAACAATTGATTATAGTGAAAAGGATATTAAAAATATGCCACATGCATGTATATATGTATATATATGGGATTTCGTAAATGCAGCATAAACTTCTATATAGTATCCGAGAGTAAACTTCTGTATTACTCTCGGATTAGGCAAAAGCTGGCTAAGGAATTATGCTTTTATGACTCACAGTTACCAACAGAAAATATTGAAAATTTTTGACGTCAAATTAGGTGCAAAGAAAATAACTTCTTCAACATCACAAATATCGAAGCAGATTTTTTTTTTTTTCCTGTTTCAGCAGTTGTTAAAGTCTTTTCATCTTAAACGAAACATAACATTTTTAATAATAAATAAACGCCTGTAGAGTACATTTCTGTACATGACTTTCAAACAGGTTTTCACTTAATGTCAATAAAACGTTTTCATTGATTTATGCATACTGATTTGGAAAATATTTTCTAGCATTTTTATATTATCATTGCTGTGATTAAGGAAAATATCTGGTTAGTGGTAAATACTTAATGTTCATAAATTGTGTTTGGTTGTAAAATTTCTTTGAAATTCTCAAATATATTCGAAAATAGAGATGTATATATTTCCTCAACTTTTTTTAACGAAAAAATAAGCATAATGATGCAGAAAATAATAATAATAATAATAACATTATATAATAATAATTCAACTCTGAAATCCATTTATCGGGTTATTTGCGTCCATTCCATTACTAAGATTTTACAAGTTTAGAATAGTTATATTTATTGTGTTTAAAATTTAGAGCAGATAGCTTTATCAATTAATTTTACGCAGATTTAATTTTTTTGGAAACTTACGAATAAAGCGCAAAAAATCATAATATTGTTACGAAATGTCCAAGCGCGGTAAGATAGCTTCCCCGCAAGAAAATGCCAGAAAATGGCCAGGTTTGCCCTCACCAAATGTCGCCAAATGGGGGGATTTCTCGCCAAATGTGGCAATCCTGCCTTCTCTTGTAATATTCTGGCAACCCTAAACCTGCCTTGCGGGGAAGCTATTTTATCGCGCCTGAACATTTCGTAACACTGCCCCTTCCCAAGGACTGCACATCCCGGGCAGTACAATCCTTGTTCAGAAACATAATTAGATACAAACAAAAGGTAATAAAACAAACAAATAACATAACTAAAGAAACAAATATGACAGATTAGCCCCATACTGTGGTCATAGTACCTAGCGCTTCTCATTCTTACGGGTATCCATAATTTTTATGCATCAGTTTTCTTACGTAATTTCGGTGTTTAATTTGTGTATATAACTTGTACATAGTGTAAATATTTATTTTCTTTAGTTATGCTATTTTTTTGTTTTATAACCTTTTGTTTGTATCAAATTATGCTTCTGAGCAAGGATTGTACTGCCCGGGACGTGCAGTCCTTGGGAGGGGGCAGTGTTACGAAATGTCCAGGCGCGGTAAGATAGCTTCCTCGAAAAGCAGGTTTAGAGTTGCCATAACAATATTAAAAAAAGTGAAGGTTAGGGGTCATTCATGCGACAGACCTTTTTGTCCACTTTCAAGAAGTGTGCACTAAATGAGACTGCATTGGTCTCCTACATTAAGGGTCCAAGGATTCAAGAATTAATTGGTAATAGGAAATACCTAAATTAATGAAAGTTCGACTGTATTTAGTTTGATTTTTAGTAATAGTTTGAATACTTTTAACACAAGAGTTGCAATGGCATATGAGCAGAAGGAATATGGATGATCATTCCAACATAAGATAACCCCGAATCTGTTAAACTACAAGCTGGGGATGAAAAAAAAAGAGAGGGAGTAAAACGATGAGCGGGGATCAAGGTGTGGATCAATTAAAATGTTTGCTATGCAATTTCTTTTGTATGCGGAAGTTGCTATGCTTGAATAATAGAATAATTTTCTTTTTTAATTTTGTATATATATATGAACCATTTTCTTTTACAACAAGTTATGGTTTCTTTCTAAATGCATTAGGTTTTAAAAAATTCCCTTTCGCAATGTATGATCGCCTTGAAGGGGATTTTCTCCCCATTCATATCAAAGACTGTTGCTAATTTTTATTCACATGACTCTTTTATAAGATTACATTTTGCAAATGGTGCATTCCAAGGTCTTTAGATTAAAATATTAGTGACATTTGCTTCCATGTTGTTACGTTTTCTTTTATAGTCATGAATATTGCTTTATTTATACACGTGGATATAAGTGTATTGAAAGCGATGTATCATGAACTTTAATTTTTTTATGGTTTTAGTCCTTTTTTTTTTTCGGGAATAATTTCTGGCAGTTTTAATTATATGATAAGCCTAAATGATAGCAACATCCAAAAGGAGCCAAAATTCGCACATCCTGTATTTAAATGAATTTTGGGCAGCTATATAATTTTAATGGCACTGATTTGTTCGTTTTACTTATCCTATTTATGTACTACTTTTTTCCTTTCCTTTCTTAAAGTTTATTTTAATTATTTTTAATTTCTTATGCTAAATCTTTCTACATTTCTACTTTCCGTCCACTAGAAATACAAATTAAGTGATTATCTAAGTTAAGTCTGAGTAAATATATGAGTGAATAACGAGCGAGCATCTAAGTTAAGTGAATTTTACTTAGATGACTAAGTCTATCTAGAGAATTTCTATCTTATACCTTATATCTCTGATTCTACCTGCCAGAATACTGTACTGATTATTGATGCGTTTAGCTTTTATATGCAGTTACTTTAGAAGATGTATTAGCATAGGAGACGAGTTCTTTATCTTCAATATAATACTTGATTTATAAATAATTGAGCTGTCTTGCATTGACAGATCCCAAGAAGCAAATGCTTAATTCTGCTAACATTTTTAGTTTCTTGTAACTTCAAGCCGAAGTATAAAAAGCGTTTGACTTGTTTTATTCTTGTTGTAGTTATTTTGTGTTCTTAGATGCTAAGTTAATGATCGAAAAAGACTTTGTCTAACAAACTGGAAAGTGCGTCCAGTGTTTATATTAAATGTAATTAAAGCATAATTTAAAATTCAGTTAACAAAGCTCACTTTTTTTTTGCTGGTTGATAAATTCAACATCTTCCCTTTTATTCGTAGAAGACCAATTCAAAGAATTTGGTAATTTCTGTTCAAAAAATGTCGGACTTCTCTGTGAGATCTTCAGTTTTAAACCTTTAAATCTATTTCGTTTCTATCCGACAAAATTGGCTTCGCGAAGAAAATAAAATTTGGTTTTTATGAATTATCCACAAGCCTGCGGGTGGTAAAAATAGAATCCAAGTGCATCTCACAGACAGGCTTTTTAAAATGTTTGTTAAATGCGTTACAGTATCGTTATAAGTTATTCGACCGAGTTTTACCTCATTCCGAATATTCAGCGTTTTCGGTGTAATTTAATGCAATGTGCTTAACATCTAAATTTTAAATCTGCTTTCATCTAATTTTAATGGCTTATGATGTTAAATTACTGATATCCTAACTGAATTTTACCATAGCTTCGACAACAGAATAGATCCCGTAAAATAATCCAAAAACATTTGTCGTCTTTTGATAAATCAAGAGTTTGATTGTTTAGTGTGGGGAAGGGACGTAAGTAATACTGCTGATAGTTTATTTTTCGGGGGGGGGCAGACAATTCCAGAGTTTTTAATTTTCAAACTTCTTTCTCTATATTGCCGAGAGACCAATAATTAATAGTCTGCGGTAAATTCGTGTTTATTTCAGTTGGAAGTACCTTTATAAAAGTTACACAGCAGGTTTTGTAGAGACATTAGGTATTTATTTGGAAGCATGAGTTGTGAAAAATGAGCAACGCCTTCGCCGGGAATCAAACCCCGGACCTCTCGGTTACGCGTCGAGCGTGCTGACCACTACACTACGAAGGGATGCGAAGAACCTGGATAACCTGGATAACAGCTATACCGGGCTACTGCCTAGGCAGCGATGCCGGTTCTTGAAATAAAGCCCTAGGGCACATGACATAATAGAATCCGGACGTGGGTGAATCTCGGAAGAGAAAATGGAGGCAGAAGAAGAAAGAAAAGGAGGCCTAGAACATCGCGAGAGAAACGACAAGACCAGATCTGCGGAGCAAGCAATTCACCTGACATTGTAAAGAAGGCAAAAATTGAGATGAAAATCTTGTCAACATACGAATAAAAGTTCAAAGGGTGCTACAAAATTCCAATAATTGATATGTACTAAGAAATAATTACACAGGTACAAGGAAGAAATAAAACAACTATATACAAATGTGAAAGAAAGTTAAGCAACTACCAACGAGGAGTTGTCATGAGTGTTCTTGTCAGACTCCATCTATGATTGTGTGAGCAGCTAACGGACGAATAAATTTGTCTTCTGAAAGGATTTCATAGTTGAATATCTGGGAGTAATTCACAAAGTCACACTGCACAGCTTTGTTGAAAAATTTATCATTTGATTTCTTTATACAGTCCTGTATAGATTCAAGCTTGAGATCTCTGTGAAGAAGTTCGTTTCTTATAAAAAAGTGGGCATCTGTGATTATTCGAAGGAATTTATTCTGAACGACTTGCAGGTGATAAAGTTGTTTACAGGTAGCAGTGTTCCAGGCAGGAGAAGCGTAACAAAGAATTGGCTTAATACAGGAAGTATAGATATGTCTTTTGGTGCGTAAGCTGATGCGAAGAAGGCGGGAGAAATACCTTATATACTCCGCCTTTTAAAGGGCGACTGGGGTTTGGGGGACCCAGTCGCCAAATTACGTGTTTGCGAAGAGACAGCAGAGGAGAAGTAACAGTGTATTAGACAGCATAGCCTGTAAATAAGCTCGGAATGCTTTGTTTGTGTCCTGAACAGAGACTGGACAAAAATTTAATACAACGCGGATTACCTCAGGGAAAAAAAAGTTGCATTACAGTCTTTAAAGTGGGATTGTGTTTGAATTGAAATAAGGAATTAAAAGTTCTACTTTCAATTAAGTGAGTAATTTTGATAGTACTTATCTTGTGTACTCTATGTCTTACATATATATGCACATCATGTCCTCAGAAGTCTTTACCCATCCTTTATTTCCGCAACCGTTGATCATAAATATGCACACCTTGCACAAAAATAAAAGATGGAACGGTGCTATATCTCCCGTTCTGCAGAACCAATTGTCGAAATTTAACTTGCGTTTTCCATGTCTCGAAAGCGTCACTTAGGATGTATATTAGATTTATATATAGCACAGTTCCAACATAGATATTTTGACACAAGATCGGAATTTTTCTGAAATAACTACTCACTTTTTTTCCCTATTTCGATTATATATTATTATTATTATTCGTATAATTATATCTATTCGAGTATATTATTATATACTCAAATTATGTCGAAGTGCCAAGTGTTGTAAAAATCGCATGATATTAAATATTAGCTCTCAAAATTTTAGCTTCTCTATGTTAATTGAATTTGGTATATATTTATTAATATCTCTTTTTTTATTAAACTTGTTTGATTCTTCCTTTCACATTTCGAAATTAGGTTCATTAGAAATACAATTCGCCCATTTTTTATCATTTATTTTTAAATCATTTTTATAATTTTTTTGAAAAACTTTTGTATTATAACCTATAAAATCATTACCGTCATCTTAAAATAGATTATTTCTATGATTATCTGCAAAAAAATAAAATTTTTTGTTCAAAATTTCCTAAGATATACTTGAATTTATATATTGGCGCGTTTTGAAATTTGGCATATTTGTTATAAGCGATAATAACGCCAAATGTGGTTTACATACATTGTTAAAATTATAAATTAAAGGCATGAACGATGATCCTTTTTTCCGCTCATGTACAATGAAAAAAAGGAAAGGAAAATAGGTTGCTATAAATTAAGAAGTTCGCCAAGTGAATTATTCTTGGCCCAAATTTGAAAAAATGTGCCAACATAAATTTTTTAATTTCTCCATAAATTTCTCACAAAAAATTACAAACTTTAATATCTAGGCATAATTTGAGTCGTAGAATCGAAATATGGAAAACAATTCGCATGTTATTTGAGAAAAAGTCCGATTTTGTGTCAGAATACCTATGTTAGAATAATGCTATATATAACTCTAATATATATTTTAAGTAGCGCTTTCGAGACATGGAAAACGCAAGTTAAATTTCGACAATCGGTCCGGTATAATGGGAGATATAGAACTGCCCGCCATTCTTTTGTGGAAGATGTACTTTCACTTAATACAAGGCCCAACAATGGTCAAACGGTAAAGTCGCTGAGTACTGGTATTTCCGTCCATGATTTGAATGCCAGAGAATGGGCTGGGTGCAGGGACGTTTTTGTGGTTTGCTCCATGTGGTAAAATGCATACGAGCCAGTTTCCCATGAAAAGTTCTCCACGAAGGCTTTTCTTTTCTTATGTAGATAGCCCTCGATTGCTTTGCCATAGTCAAGCAAACCAAACCAAATCATTTACAAAAATGTTTTAAATGATGCAAAAATTCATGTTTTGGCATTTTTCAATTTAAAGACATCAATTTTGTAAAAATTAAATTTTACTTGTTCCTCCAGTCCTTATACTATTATTTAGAAAATTTTGTACTTGTTCTAAAAAATCAAACAAGATGTTTGACGCCTGTAAAACAAAAATTGGCCAAGATATTTGATACAGAAGTCGGTAATCATAATCAGGAACTTGATTGAAACACTGATTGAACAAATTGAAGAGCAAAATGCTTGCATTTGTACCCAACTAAAAATAAGTTATAGTTTAGAGGAATGTTTCTTATGTGAAGAGATTACGTGATGAACATTTGTATGCAATTCATTGTGAAAAATGTTGATCAATACTCCCCCCCCCAACACACACACCTAGAAAAGAAGACCTTGTTCACAGCATCTTAGGACAGGCTTTTCAGTATTAGCATGTAGCCAACTCGCAATATTATTTGCATTAACTGGAAGTGAAAAGTATTTGTACCTAAATGAATTTTTCTCAGTTACCAGATTATGATTATAAAGCAATAATACTCCATGAGAATATCAATAATATATTTTTAGACATAAAAATTACCTGTGGGAAAATTCTTTCGGCATATCAAATGTAACTAAATTATAAAGACACTAATAAATCACAAAAGAATATCATTGAATGGCATTCAACGTTGGAAAGAATAAACCTCGAACCATCCGAATTTATTTGTTAACCGGCCCCTCAGTGCACATTCAAAATGACGTCAGATATCGCAAATTGTGAAATTAAATATTTCGGCCAGTTTTTATCGTCCGGATGTCAAGCTTTCTTTATTTTACTTTCTATAGTACGCATAAAATTTTACTAAATGCAAGTACAGAGGAACGTGTAAAAAGTTAAATTTTGTATTTTATATAATTTTTTTTAATTTAAAAATACAGGAACACGAATTTTTGCGCCATTTGTCTGGAAGTATATATACGATCTATGGCCGTATCTATGGCTAAGTACGTATCTATGGCCAACAGTTGCAAAAATAAAGGCTAAGTATAGACTTTTGCGGGCATGGGGTTTGTATGGATATATATAAAAGAATAAATACAAAGCAGCTCAGAACCTAATCCATTTGCGCACTGAAAACAGCAACCAGTGATGGTTGCTGCTTTCAGCAAAATGTAAAATAAATACGTTTAAAATTCATTTCATATTCAATCTGGAAAAACAAAAAATTTAAAATTAAAAAAATAAATAAAAAAAATTTAAAAAAAAAAACAGAAGCTCATCAGAAAATATGAGAAAAAAGGGGCAAAATATGGCAAAAGCAAAAACGAGTATAAGAAATTTACATCCTTCGCTACATCGTTATCAGGGATTCGGTGCAACAGGCAAACAAGCTGGTTTATTTACTTGTTTCGTTGCACCAACCCCCTGATGACGATGCAGCGAAGGATGTTAATTTCTTATTTTCATTGTTGGTTTTGACATGTTTACCCCTTTTTGCTCAGTTTGCCAGTCTGCTTCTAATTTTTTATTTTTGCTTTTTTCCATATTGAAAATGGGATGAATTTTAAAAGCATTATTTATTTTAATTTAGTTTGCATTATATATGTGTGTGTATATATATATGCATTTGCTTGCGTCTGTATGTAGAATACACACAGTCTTTGGAAAATTCGAATACCTGTTTGATTCCTGAAAATTAGAATCGGATTAACATAAAGGATATCTACGAAAATATGATAATGAAGCAGTGAAGAAAAAAACAAGCTTTGATAACTATTTCTTGTTTGCTACTAAAAATCGTAAATCCCTTAGCATCTCGCAAAACATTTAACCTAACTCAGTACATTTCCTTCCACTAAATCCAATGGAACAACTAATTATAATTACAACAAATTGATCTTCAGTAGAAAGGAATGTTTCTGCATTCCAACAATTAACAATGTCTAATAATGTTTTTAATTTCTCAATACAAGTTCATCAAACAAGTATGCATTTACTAAGAAAGTAAAGTTCCCGTATTTATTAATGTTTTCTGAATATTATACATATAGGCAAGATGTTGCTTTAAAAACACTTTAGATTTTTATTTAAATATACTTTCTAAGATTATCTAGTCTCAGATGTTAGTGAGGATGGATAATTAGGATAAAGTTGATATATATATATATACGTTGGATATGTATGTGTGTGTGTGTGTGTGTGTTTCTGTATACATAAATATAAGTATCTATATGCGCGAAAATACTAGGTATTTTTATATTTTGTTTTTAAAAAAATATTTTGTAATTATATGGATAGATAGATGTAGATATATATAGATATATAGGTAACTGAATCATTTCTGATTTCTTTGGCCTTTTGTGTATGCACATACTCATATAAACACTCAAGTCATAAAGATGATCATACTGGATTCACTACTGATAAAAATGTCTAGCTCTGTTATTATTTATTTTATTTATTTGTTTTTTTTTTAACTCGGACTTCGTAACCGTTAGATATCTTATATAGTAACACATGAATGTAGAATGGACTACACCTACTTAGAACTCTTAAACAGGGTGAACACCCTGAATAAACGACGATCTGTTTTTTTCTCGCTGCAACTGCTTTTAAGCGGTTTCAACTAGCAGTGTTGCAAACAAGACACAATCCGAAACCTCATTAAAGACGCTAAGAGAAGAAAAGTAGAAGAGACGCTCAGCTTGGAGTTTATTCAAAGGTTTGGAAATATAAATAAAATACCCTAGAATTTGCTTCAAAGTCGCTTATTCTGACTTTTGGCCAAAATATTCTTTCTTAAAAGAAAGAAGGAAGGAAAAAACATTATCCAATTTCGTAATTATCTGTTGCCACGTTGTTTGCTTTGTGTCCTCACTTTTGAAAATAAAGTAAGCGTAAGAACCACTTGATAATGCTGACATATAATGAAGATTTGAAATTTTCATTCATAAGTATAAAAAACTGTGTTCTTATTCTGTTCCGTTTCATTATGTGTATTCCTTCCGCTGATAACTATATTTTGAATATTACTGTATACCCACACTTTAGCGTTACAGTTTTAGTTCCTACCTTTCGATAATGAATTACTGTAAATTTTAAATGATGTTTTCTACAGATTTACAGCATTTGAATTATGCTTATCATTTTTCCCCTGCAGCAATTTAATACTCTTCTTAAAACAAATTTGATTATTTTATCAAACAAAGTTCTTCTTTCAGTATCTTGTCTTCGTTTATATTAGTATTAGTAAATAAAAATATATTTAACAAACGAAATTTCGTTAACTTAGAAGATTTAATCGAATATTATTAGTTTTTTATTGAATGTTTTGAAGGAAAGTTTTATCCGAAATGAAAAATATTTTGCTTAATGGTGGTTTTCTTTTAACCGGAAGTTTTATTATTGTTAGATGCTTCTTTAATTTATTGTGGCTCTAAACCTTACCCATAAATACTACAGTGTTATTTAAGTAGGTAATGAGTTAGATAACTAGCAGCTGGATAAGAGTAAGCTAAATAAATACCTAATCCATTAAAAAAATCATACGAGGGCATCTTAACATTTTCCTCGTTTGTGTATACCCCCAATCTCCAGGCCTCTTCTATATCGACTGATAAATTGACTCATATTAATGTATAAATGTTACAGAAAAAATAAAAATGCAAGAAGTTTAACTTCCATACAACAAAAATTGGCTGTAATATTTAATTTGAAAATTTGCAGTTTTTAATGTCATTTTCAACTTGACCTTGAGAGATTGGTTAATTAAGTCAGAATAATTCAAGGAAACAAGTTCAAAGCAAAATAGCAAAAAGTGTTTACAATTTAGTAGACCGTACATGGAAGTCATGTAGTGTCCACATCGGATTTTTTTTTTAATTATCATTCAGTGGTACTTTCCATTTGCTCTGTTTTGAAAATAACAGCAGTCTGACATAGGTAAAATTCCATTTTGTATATCCAGCTGCATGACATCGCTATTGTTCTTGCTTTACGATGGAAAAAAATAATTCCGCTTTGTTTCCTTAAAGCAATGATCAGAATATTTACAACTGAGGAAATCGCTTAGAAGAGAACAAAGTTACTGATTTCAAAGAAAATTCTTCGTAATAAAACGCAGATTAGAAAACTTCAGTCAGCTTGCTTAAAATTACATTCATATTTAAAAATTTTGGATGCTGTTTTATCGAAGCATAAAAAAATTACAAAAATTTAGAAATTTGGTTAGGAAACTAATAGAAGATACACTATTTCTTGTGCCTAGATTCTTCAATTTAAAGTATCTGGTTCTCCATATATGAGGAAACATGTACAAACACTGAAACATAATGTGAGTTTGCTTGTTATAGACGAAGAATATGTGATTTAAAGGGAAACTCATAAATTGTCAAATTGCAGCGATGTGCCTTGTTCTAACGTTTCTTCCTAATGAGTAATTTTCCTAAACTGATCTTGAAGGCGAAACATCATTTAAAGTGCTGTATAAACGAAACAATATAATTTTTAACTCTAGAAATAATTCGGAAAAAAATTTTCGGAATATTGTCTTACATAATTTATTTAGTAATTTTGTTTATAAAGAAAATGAGAAAATTTATTTGTGTCAGTGAGGTCAGCTCGACTTTCAGCTTCACAGAATTTGTGATATGCTACTAAAGAATATTAAACGGCTAGTTTGTTCAGTTAACCAAGCACATCGCCTTATTTTTTAAATTGCGCTGTGGAAAAAATTGGAATCACGCTTGAAATCACATAAGAAAGAAATAAACACAAAAGCACATGACGATTTCTTAAGCTGTAAAAAAGTTCTAAATGGTTTTCTCTCATACTTTCTAAATGGTGTATATATTCGCAATAGTGCACCACTTTCAGATATAAACTATGAACCGTGTCGTTTTTGTATTTTATGAATGAACTGGTTGTCATCAGATCGAAATTTAAGTGCTGAAGTTTGGAAAAAGATTTTTACAAAAGAGTTTTGATTTACTCTGTGGGCCATAACTTATTTAATTCTAATGTTCTAACTAAGAACTTCACGAACACTAACAAGCGAATAATTGCTTAAGTGTGCTGAACCCCACGAACACTAACAAGCGAATAATCGCTTAAGTGTGTGAACAAAATACGTAAGACTTAAAGAGGGTTTACGACACTTTATTTTTCAGTATATTTACAAACAGCTCCCTCTTGAAACTTTACACAAAGCCTCTACTTGGGCTTGAACTCAAATAATAATAACTTAAACTAAACAGCTTAACTAAGCTATTTGAAAGGTATAGCCGAAGCTATCAGAAATCTAACTAGTTGGCCCCTAAGTATTAATTAAATCGGCGAAGCCGAGCAAGGGCCTAAAGTATGGCCGAGAGTAATAAATAAGAGAGAAATCAGCCAAAGGCAAACGCGCGCTAGTCAGGGAATCAGACTCCCTCTTTCGAAGTCGCTGAAGTAACGACTTAAATAGAACTCTTTCTCATTTGCATTAACTGCGTTTCTGAAATTACATTCTGGCAGGAAATTGTAAGCTGAAATTAGATTAAGATAAGAAAGATACAAAACTTAAAATAACTGTTAATAAACTTAGGATAAACCTTACATTCTTTTAACTCATATTAATTGGAGAGGTAATTTTATAGCGGAAAAAAGTTAAAAGTTTTTAGGGTGTTCGTGCAGTACGTAGTGAAAATCTTCGAAATCTTCGTAGTCTATGTTTTTAAACAATAATATCTACAAAATTTCGCAATCAAGGATTTCCATGAACTTTTTGAGGAGATGTATATATTGAAACGACACAATACCACAAATAAGTAGTGCAACAAAAAATTATTTCACACAATTTTAATTGAAATTTGCATTTACAAACTATTCAAATTCTGGAAACGTGGTTAACACCCCAAATTTAGATATTATTTTCTAAACGTGAGAGCTGAAGTGATCTAGAACAGTGTTTGTGGTTCGAGAAACAGTAAAAGGACATTGAGAAGCAAGTGAACACTAAAAATACGCCTAAGCAATATGGTTACAGAAACATTTTCGAAGCAAACATTTAAAACTTCATTTGATTACGCAAACATGGCATTCACGCATTTTTATAGGCATCATACAAATCGTGTGAGCCTATTCTTTATCAGTGTTGGTCCAGGTTGTATGTAAGTTCACTTTTCTTTATCTTAAATGAACGGATTGGATTGAATTGAATTTTTTAGATTGAGACAAAGCATTCAAGCGTTGTCTAAGGGAAAGGCTGCCTTAAGATTTGATTGCAGTTACAACAGAAACCCTAAAACATAACTATTTGGGAAATTCACTGTTTAGAGTGCTTTTTTACCATCTAAGCAAAGGTGGTGTCTTTTTATCCCATTTCGAAAAAGTTGCAGATTGCTCATTTTTCAACCTATCATCTTCCATCATTGCTCAAAACTTGGTAATCTAAAAGGTAGAACCAGTTTTCTTTGTGCCTAGCAACTCTACGGCAGTCTGCAATTGTCTGATATTTGGCACCATTTGACTAAAGTCGAAAAATAGTATCAAAACGTTGATTGTCCACTATTTTCTTGGCATAAGATTAAGGCTTAAGAAGCGGGAGTGTGGAGAGCATATTAAGCTAGGTCCAACTTCAAAGCAAATCCATTCGAATGGAATCCTCAAATAGATTTATGAGAGACTGGCTACCAGATTTAATAGTGCGCACTTCGTTGAAGACAGGTCGTTGACAGGCGGAAGTATGATTTTGCATACTAGTCAGTTTAATTTGAACTTTGATAAAAGGATCACAGTAACACGAATCATTGGAAGATATAACCTAGCTTGATGTGTAATTTGATTACAAGCCAGTTTCCCTTAAAAAGGCCTCTCCAAAGGCAGGAGCATAGAAGGATTTTCTTTGTATGTTTTCTCATATTCAAATGATCAAACATAAAATAGCATTTTTGTGTAATCGTTTAAAATTACTGTAAAATTAAACAGATTCTGCTGTTGTGCAAAAACATAGTTACTGTTATTTACGTTTACTTAGATTAGATGAATTAAGTCCATATCAAAATGTAGTGTGCTCTCGATACTTTATTTCGATTCATGTCGATTTGCACCATATGTTGAATATTTCATAGTCACAGTTTTATCAGCAATAGCTGATGCCAACATTTACTCATTTATCTCCAATTACGCTTTCTTGAATTGTAACAGCAATTTTTGACACGATAAAAGCCTTACTATAAGCAAGATGAATGCATCTTTCAAGAATGATGAAAATTACACCATTTTTGTTAATTGTTTAATAATTATATGAAGTTCGATGTTCCATGTGCCATCAGAGCCATGAAAACATGTAGCTAATTAATCACTTATTTCAGGTAAACAATTATAGAGGTATAAATTTCAGTATGACCAATGTAGTTTCAGTATAAAAAACACAAATTTATTAAAAGTAATAAAAGGTAATTAGGGGCCACATTTCAAATATTTGCTTCAGGATTTATAAAGTATGTGCTTGTCATACATCAGGCAAACTGTTGTTATTATTAGCCGTTTTCTTGTGTATAAATGTGTATTATCTGCGCATGTTCTGCATATGTACGCTTCAAATAACTTTGTTTCGTTAACTAATGGTTAGTAACAAATAATAAATCATCTAGCTAGTTCATTAATTAGTTACAGAATAAATTTGAAAAAGAAATAATTAAATACTATTTTATGCTTGTACAACGCACTGCCGCTTAGAAGAGAAAAGTATTTTAATTGGAGAGTGATAACTCATTTCCACATTTCTTTAAAACTGCCGAGTTTATTTATTAAATCTGAAAGACAAATATTTTGCGTTTTGCCGACTGATGACATACTTCTTTTATAGCGCCGATTTTCCGACTAAATTTGAAACATAAATATCTTAGGCTTTTTTAAGTTGCAACACAAAACTTTATATCACTTAACAAAAGTTCTTAAAATTCGTACAAAATGTTAAATAAATACGAAATTCAGAATTCATACTTCGAGGTTCATATGTTCGGGTGGATGGATGCACTATGTGACGATGGCCTTACGTGTTTTCAAAATTTGGTGGCTTCTTTTATATTGCGAAGTTTTGTGATTAAATTTGAAACATAAATATCTTACATTTTGCAGAGTGGCAACACAAAACGCTTAAATCTCTGAGTTTTTTAATCAAAGGATCATTAAATTTTTGACACTCGTACCAGTAAGTTCTAAATTTTATAGATTTAGAGATGCCAATGCATGTTATAGCTTGCAACAAGCACAGCTAATGCAGCTGCATTCGATTAAAGACGCCTGGCATGTATTGTGGCCATGGGGGGGGGAGTCTGCAAGTTAGATAATAGCAGTACAAAGCGTATTCAATTAAACGTTGTTCACGGTGTTTCTGAAGTTAAAAGGAAGTAGCGTTTGTGAAAAGGTCAGACCAAGAACAAGGACAAGACGCTAATAGAAGCATCATGAAGCCATTTCTATAATTCTCACAAATTAGGTATGATTGTAGCAAATAAAACATCATCTGTGAATAACAAATTAGAAGTTCGTAGGTAATTTTATGTTCTATTAACAAACACAATTTTATCCAAGCAATATTTAAAAATATCCCAGTGTAAGATTAAAACTATTTTTACAACTATCTAGAAAAATGAAATACTGATCTTTAAATGTTGTATTGTTGTTTTTAAAAAATAAGTACGCATTAGAAATATTCTCAACCTATTAAGAAAATATTATAAGTAGTATGAGTATAGAAGAAATTCTTCTAATCTTAAAAAAAAAACATAGATGTTGAATATTTTCATAACGGTTTTGAAGGCATATTAAGTTACTTGTCTCAAAGTGTAAATTCTGCTTTAAAGAAGAAAAGAAAATTAAGTAAATAATAAAGTTTGGTTTGTAACAATAAGAGGATATTTCCAATTGCTTCGTAATTTTGCAGGCATTCTCATTTTACACATTTCTTTTATTTCACAACTGCACTTCATCATCAGTTGGTTTTGATAAGAAATGGTCACTGAATTTGTATTCTGAAGTGTGTACGCGTTGGGTGCCCTTCCTTTAAATATCACACAAATTCTGCATGGTGATACTCATCGCACTGAGAGAATAAAGACAGAGAAAGGAGTATATCTCTATAATCTGTAATAGGAATGGCGAACCTTCTTAGATTAGTGTGCTAGTTAAATTATGGTTTATTATTTTGAGGTGTGCCTCTTGTTACATTTCTCTTTAAAAATCATCTTTAAACCCCTGCTTTGATTTCAAACTATCAAATTATATTTTTTAACTATATTTGCTGTTTAGTTATTAACTTGCATCAAATGTAAACTGAAAAAACACTATTTAAAAAATATTTCACTTTAATAATAAGATAATAGAAAGAGTCCTAAAGCGGGCACTTTTTATTGTAAGTGAAAAACTCAAAAAAAAAGTAATTAATGTTAGATGTTTTCAATTTTTTGTAGTGTGAGAAATTATATGTATCAATAGAATTCTTATTATATTATTAATTGCCTTTATTTTTCACTTAAAAAATGGTGTTTAAGACTCTTCACTTAATATACTTTTTACTTTTCAAAATACATTCATTTAATATTACAAATAAATACTACAATATTACATTCAGAAACTATATGCATTTAATCCCATTTAGTGCGACATCTGTTGTTGAACCTTGTAGAGACATTAGATTTTTTTAAAGCAGGAGATGTGAAAAATGAGCAGTGCCTTCGCTGGAATTCGAACCTCCGACCTCTCGAGCACGCGCCTAGTGTGCTGACCATTACACCACGAAGGCATGCTAAGAAGGCGAAAGAAATACCTTATATACTCCCCCTTTTGGGGATTAGGGGACCCAGTCGCCAAATCCTGGTGGTGGAGAATCGTCATCAACCACTTTTTTAGTTCGGGAGCCACTGCAGAGTCATTAGGTTATTTTGAAGTAAGAGACGTGAGAAATGAGCAAAGCTCTCGCCGGGACTCGACCCTCGGATCACTCGAATATGCGCGGGGTGTGCTGACTTTTATACCACGAAGGCATGCTACGAATGCGGGAGAAATATCTTGTAACCTTACTGGTCATGTCAGTTATATTTGAGTCATAATATGCTATCTTTAAAAACATAAAAGATTCGCCTAAAGCTGAACCAAGGCGGTTTCATGCAGTCGAAGTGGATAATTTTAGATTTTAGCTTGAAATAAACTGCAATGTTTCCTCCAAATTCCGAAATTAAGAAAAATCGTGCTGATACTATTTCCTCTGAATTTTCTAAAATATCCAGAATATCGAAATAGCTCTTAATATATTTTCTCTGTCTTCTGACGATAATTTAATGGCGAAATTCGACGTCAGTTCTGCATGTCTTTTAAGCGAAGAGAAATATTTAATCTTCTTTGTTTCAATATATTCTAAGAATATGTTACGTTTGCGCTCTAAGTTTTTTATGATCTCAAACAATCTATTTGCAGTTTGTCCTTTTCCTTGCAATTCCTTATTTACATCATTATAAAGTGTATAAAGTCGCTAGAAGACATTAAATCACACAACCGAATAGGATCCATGAGTTCTGGAAATTCTTCCTACTTTTCTGTTATCAAAAAATCGAATTTAATTTGTTTATGTACACACCAATATACACTAATCGAATAGACGAATGGCGATGCCTAAATTTTAATCACATATCTAACGACGTGTCTAAATGCCACATCTGAATTTCTGCAAGCGGTGATTCAGTTATTATTCTATGATCAAAATACTCATTCTAGTTTTTAAAGGGATTTATTAAAATACTAAACAAATTAATCTAGTCTAGAATCGAATCTAATGTTACATCTCATGAGCAGCGTTCGAGGTGCGTCATTACAAATCAAAAGTCAAGTTCCCACCGTTGCCATTCCGAGGCAGAGAAAAGTTTGTTTCTAATCAGAGCAGGACATCGGCAGAGGAAAGTTTCTAGTCAAACCGAAACATCCCGGCCCCCGTTGGACGATTGTCCAACATCATTTGGAAATGGGAGTGGACTGATATTGGAGACGGCTCGACGAAAGATTCCATCTGAAGTTCTGACGTCTACGACTCATACTAGTCCAACTAGACCAGGAAAGGTCTCCTCAATGCGAGCTAGTGTCCACTTCATGTGTGTCTTGTTTTTATCCTTTAACAAGACTAGTTGTCCTGCCTTAAGATTGAATTTCACTTGATTCCATTTTGAACGGTTCTGCAAATGATTAAGATATTTCACTCTTCAACGATTCCAAAAATTAGCTCTAAGTTTCTGAATTAAAGTCCATCTAGAAGACAAGGACAAAGAATCTACAGAATCATTCGGTTCTGGTATTGATAAAAGTGGAGCTTCTGTTAGCAAATGACCTGGAGTCAAAGGCTGAAGATCGGTTGGATCAGCCGAAATAGGTGACAGAAGTCGAGAGTTCAAGCAAGCTTCTATTTGTGTAATTAATGTATATAGCTCTTCAAAGTTTAAAATTGTCATTTTTGCGACCTTTGTCAAAATTCTCTTCATTGATTTTATATTAGCCTCCCATTATACGCCAAAATGCGGGGAAGAAGGAGGAATAAATCTCCATGTTATACCCTCTTCGGAACTAAAGCGCTGAATGGGATCCGACCTACAAATTCTAAGGAGTTTATCGAGAACATTCTTCGTTCCCTTGAAGTTCGGGGCGTTGTCACTCCAAACAATGGATGGCCTGGATCGTCTGGCAATAAACCTTCTAAGGCATGCTAGATATTCTTCAGTAGACAAATCCGATACTACTTGCAAATGAATAGCCTTTGTACTAAAGCAAATAAATATCGCAATGTAGGATTTTAGAGTAACCCTAGATCTTTTCAAATTAGGCTTGGTGGTAACTGAACCTGCTAAGTCCAGTCCTATTTCGAATGGCCTAGTTATTACAACTCTATTTCTGGGTAAGTCTCCCATCATCTGGTTTATGGTTTGGTTCCTTGTCCGAAAGCACGCCATTCATTTATTTATAACGCGTCTAACTCTATCTTGTCCGGAAGGTATCCAGTATAATTGTCTAATCAGAGAAAGTGCTGTTTGAACGCCCAAATGAAGAGATTTTTTGTGATAATAATCTATGAGTAACTCAGTGAAATGATGTCCTTTGGGTAAAAGAAGTTAATGTTTCTGGTCTTCTGAAAGATTAGAGAGACTCAATCTCCCACCAACTCGTAAAAGACTTCCACCAACTTCATCAAAAAAAAAACATTTAAGGATAAAACCTTATTATTACTTGGAACTGATCGTTTCGACTGCAGGCACTTTATTTTACGTTGAAATTCAGAATGTTGTACACATTTGACTAGCACCTTTGTTGCATTCTGTATTTCAGAAGCACTAAAAAACTTTCTTTTCTTAATGGTGGATTGGTTCTACAATTGTTCACAAACCTTAAATACCATGCAGTAATCAATTTGCTAAACGATGAATACCTTTTAATGAATTCGTTCTGAACGGAATTTTCATCTGTGATTGTTGAGTTCCTCACAGCTCCCTTTCGAAGTTCAAGCTTTTCATTGTCTTTGAAATCTCTAACTAATTCTGCAAGTTTAGGCTACGAATCGATGCTCTGTAATAGCCACTTAGGTCCATGCCACCACATGTCACTATTTCGTAGTTCACATAACATTATTCTTTTCGTGGAATTTGTCTTCGTTCCTCTGGTCAGCATATCGGCAGGATTTTCATCACCAGGGCAATAACTGCAGGACTGGTTTGACGTTTTCTTTCGTATTTCCATTACTCGATGTTAGATGAATGGCTTCCATTTATTTAAATCGCTCTTTATCCAATGTAACGTCACAGAAGAGTTTGACCAAAAATATACATCCATCTGGAGTCTTTTCTCTTAACTGTTCTTTCACATTTGAGGCTATCTTGTTCCGATGAGCGTCCCCATCAGCTCTAGTCTTGCAAGGGACAGCTTCTTCAGCGGACTACTCTGGTTTTGGAAATGACAAAACTACTTCCTATTTCACCGTATTTCGTGACGTACCGCAGGTATATTACAGCTCCATATGCCTTCTGACTGCGTAGGCAAAGCAATGCATTTGAATATCTCTCAATTCAGTCTTGTTAGTCTTTCGGAAATAATCTCCCGGAATGTTTACATTCCGAATCGCTGACAGTTCATTAGTCTATTTCTTCATTCTGTTTTCAAAGTCCACGGTTTTGATTTCACAGCGCTCCGAATCGTCTAGTTCGTCACAATATATAAAATTATTCCTAGCGACTGGAGCAATATATTCATACGTTTTCGGCGAATTTTTATCAAACTGTTTATTGCGCTTGTTGTTTACATTATCGTGAGCGGAGTTTAGACGATCGTTTTATTTATGCCTCCAGTTATGAATCATTTCCGCTTTGTGTTTTGTTTTTGTTCTCTACTGTCATTTAACTGCGTAGCTCTTTCGCGGCTTACTATTTCTTTACGAATAAATTCCATTAATTCGTTAACGTTCCATGTTTGGTCACTGTTTCTACCGCGACTGTATTCTAATGTAATCTCTGATGGAATTAATTTTAACAATACTGGGCAAAGTAAACTACCATAAGTTTCTGATACCACGTTCATTGATTTTAAGCATCTAATTTGAGTTCCACACTAATCATATAAATTCCTAAAATTTTTCTATATCCATTACATTTCTAACAGGTGAAAGATTTAACAGTTTATTCATGTGAGCATTTATTACCAAATCTTTTCTCCCAAACGTGTTAATTAACAATTCTATAGCTGAATCGTAGTTCTCACTTGTAAGTGAAAGTTCCGAAACAGCATTATAAGCTACCCCACCTAGTAACGACTTTAAGTAACTGAACTTATTTACTTTCGATAATGAGTCATTGTTATGGATAGCTGCTTTGAATTGACTCCAAAATTCCTGCCTATTGCCAGAATCACCAAAAAATTTAGGGATAGTCAATTTTGGAAGGCGAATAAATTTGTTACTTTCAATTTTGGAATCTATAGCGGTTTCATTAGATATGTTCATAATTTCCTTTTCCAAATTTTCCGGTTTATTTAATTCCCTCAATTTTTTCCTTGCTCTAAATTGCCACACTTGTATTTTTTCTTCATATTCTAGAGCGGATGAAACTTCCAGTTCAAATTCATCCTCTGCGACCTCCAAATCCCGTTCTATTTGAGTGTTTAAATCACTCAAGAGTTTTTGCTTTTTCGTTTAATATGTCTAAAGTTTCTTCTATTATAGTTATACTAACGTTATCTTTGCTTCATTCTGTCTCAATTTTCTTTAGTACCTTGGACACTGCGGCCCTTATTACTTTGCGTTTCGATTTAAGCTTAGCGACAGTATCTTCCATAATTACACTTTATTACACTTTAAAATAGAAAACTTATCCTATCTTTGCCGTCTTCGCACACTTCACATCATGCTAATCCATATTTCGAATGTTAGCCGGCTCCCGGCCGACGTACCAAAAAATGTTTATGCACGCGCCAATGTACACTAATCGAATAGACGAATGGCGATGCCTAAATTTGAACTACGTATCTAACGACGTGTCTAAATGCCAAATCTGAATTTCTACAAGCGATGGTTCAGTTATTATTCTATGATCAAAATATTCAATCTAATTTTTAAAGGGATTTATTAAAATACTAAACAAATTAATTTAGTCTAGAATCGAATCTTATGTTACATCTCATGAGCAGCATTCGAACTGCATCATTACAAATCGAAAGTCAAGTTCCCATGGTTGCCATTCCGAGGCAGAGAAAAGTTTGTTTCTAATCAAGACGGAACATCGGCAGAGGAAAGTTTCTAGTCAAATCGGAACATCATCCAAAAGCTCGAAACACGTATGAAGAACTTGTCCACGACTCCGCCAGCGAACGTTACTGTGTATACGAAGTCCACCATACTGAGATTCTACTTCCTGTAACAACTTCGAGAACTGGCAGTTATTCAGATTACGTGCAGATATGATATTCACAATTTTGGTTTTTACAGGCACAATATTCTGAAATGAGTTCATAGTAGCTTTCCATATAGTGCTTGTTATGGACCCAAAATATGAATAAGAATAATTTATTTCTTTTGTTTTCTTCATTGCATCACAAATTTATGTATGTATTTAAGAAATGAAAAAAAAAATTTACTGAAGTAACCAATTCCCCCACCTTAATAAAAAATTAATTAAATCTCAGTATTTAACGGGTCAGCTATGATTAGGTATTTAGCGTAGTTATAAATAGGGGCTTAATCTTCGCCCCCCCTTCCTTTAAAGAAGCAGAAATTTTAAACTCCCGAACTCTTTCTCACACTGACGCGGAGCATAGAATCTACACAAAAATGCTACATTATCGAAATTATTCTTTGTTCCCTTGGCAGTGTGTGAGAACCACTGCTCTAAAGGTTTTATGTGATATTTATTTAAAAATTGAATTTTTTGTACAGTACAGAAGCCTTTTATATAGTCACTTTTTCAGACTGCTATACTATTTAGAAAATCAAATTGTTTGAATTAATAAAGGAAACCATAGTGTTCATGGGCGCTCTCATTCTCAAAAACTAATTCCGCTATATCTCAAAACATCAGTTTCGTTGCATACCACCTTCATATTCAAATATAAGAAACCAAATTCGAAACTACAGTGGCACGCGTGCATATGTTCGCCATCCTTATCTTTAATTCTCGAGATAAAGATAAATGAAAAATTATGATACCACAGGTAGTGTGTAGAAAATACAATTATCTTAAATATTTCACCCCAGCCGATCGAAACAAAGTAAATTATTATTATCAGCATATATTTGGTGGCTGGAATTTTGGATTTTTGATATTCGGTCGAGCACGCGAATTCCTAGATATGTGGAGTGGTCATCTGAATATTTCTGATCTAAACATCAGATAAAATGCTTTCTTTACTCCTATTTCGTAGCTCGTAATGGGTAAAACAAAGTTTGTTTCCCGTCCTCCGGTTATAGCCTAATAAATTTTCACACATATTTCTGTCGAAAATTATGGAATCATAGATGTTAACTGTTTTACATACTTGTCATTTAAAGCAAGGAATACTATTATGCAAAATTGTATTTTTAGTACACTCTGTTACATGTGTATTTTTATTACACTGTGTATTTTCATCATGTAGGTACCAAGGCATATGTTTTGAAATATGTATACAGCATTTATCAAGCTCATATTTATGTTTAGCTTGTGTTTTTTAAAAAATAATTTTTTTTTAATTTTGTGAACAGAATTAACGTTAAAGACGTCGCTTTCGAAAAGTATTCTGCTACATATCATTATCATAAAAGTTGGTGGGGTTTTGTCTAGAATTGGTTATTTAGAAAAAATAAGAAGAAATATAGAATCAAGGAAATAAAATAAACCTTTCTGTATTAAAAGACGAGCATTTTTCTGTTTTGTTTTTAATTCAATACGAAAACATACAGAAAGCCATCTGAGATAAGTCTCAGTATATACTGTTTTCCTATGTCTGTTCTCCTAAAACAATTGTTCTTCGATGCAATCTGTTTTGCCATAAATCAGATTCTTAATATCATGACTTCTAGTTGTATTTATTATAAACCTTAATTTACTAATTTTTCTATCTTATAATTGATTTTTGAATTTATCAATGACTATTACAAAGGATTCTACTTACAGCCCTTGCCAGATATATGAATTTTGTTAAACCGACGTGTGTCAAATCTTTTGCTTTCGCAATTTGCGTTTTTCATTCCTCCAGTCCGCCTTTAGCAGAAAAATGCTCATATTTTGACCTATCAGTTGCTACCATTCTGCTAGGTATTACAGTACAGAACGACATGACAACTTCCTTTTGCTCATTAAATGTTTTTCTTTTCAAACTTCGATCGAAGGCTACCTTACCTACGCTGGTCATCTCTCTGTCTGGTCCTACTGTGGTCTCATGATTTATAAAACAGAGATTTAGCAGACACTGAAAGAGTTAAAAATTTTATTTTGCATTTTTAATACCGTATAATGTTGTAATCTCGGTAAAACGTAGATACCATACTCTGATATTTCAGCCATATCAACGATAATTTCTGTTGTTGGCCAATGAAACTCAGTATCAGAAATCACAGGATATTTCGTTCGATTTAAAACACTCCTCTTTACTTTTGCGCATATATCATTTGCAATGAAAAATACTTCATATGTTGATTCGACCCTTTTCTTGTTAATGTGCACTATTAATTTCATTCATCTATAAATTCAAACAAATGGTAACACCCGCACTGCCAGCACATGCGAAAGTATAAAAGTGATATGCATAAAATTTGGCCCTACTGGGTTTTAAGATAAGTGGAAAATGTTACTAGCTGGGAAGCTCTACCAACAGAAATACCTTTATGCGCAGTGCTATTAATGCACATTAACTTTCTCAGAAACCTCAACAAATGTATTATTTTTATTAATAACTATGGTAATATAAAACAACTTTCGCGAAATACATCTCTGTGTAATTGCTGAGAAAATCTTGATGATCTTTAAGTCAGCATTTTGCTGATAACGGCATTTTTCATACAACCTTTTTCTTAAAGGTCAGTCCACTTATGCCAAATATGGCAAAAAAATCTCTGCATTCCAATTTATGGATCTGTTTTTCGATCGGTGGTGGAATGTAAACAGAGCTTGATGAAAGCCGAATTCTTCCAACCTCGATATTGAATTCTGCTCGGTTCACGATTTTGTTTATCTTTCAAGGCAGAATAAAATGGCATAACACTGTCATGTTTACTTAATATTTATTGCTGAAAGATTTACTCTCCTGCAGATGATAATGATTACATAATGGGGAGAAAATTAACTGCTGCCGGCAGGGAAAAAATGTTGCTTAGAAACGTAAACCAGACTGCTAATGCATTTTAGTATTAAAGTTAATTGAACGAAAGATGGGTTATTCCAGTGCTCGAATCTTGGAAATATTCTATTTGAATCTTTCAAATCCTAACTTAAAAAAATCCTTTAGCTGCTTTACCTAAAATCGATTCATTTTATCGAGACCTATAAAAGTGTATATAAAAAAGATGGCATATATCCCAATATCTGTGGATTTGATCGCCAATATCGTTTTACAACGATTTCTTTTCTGTTAAACTCTCAATACTCTGAACAGTAATTAGCATTGCGTTGAAAGGTTTATCCTAATTTTATTAATAGTTATTTTAAGTTATGCTTCTTTCCTGTCTATTCTAGTTTCAACTTACAATTTCCTACCAGAATGTAAGTTCAGAAACGCAGTGAATGCAAATGAGTAGGAGTACTTTTTAAGTCTATGTTTCTCCGACTCCGAGAGAGAAAGTCTAATTTCCTGACTAGCGCGCGTTTGCCTTTTGACTACATCTCTCTTAGATATTACTACGCTCGGCCCTTGCTTGGCTTCGCCGATTTAATTAATATTTAGGGGCCAACTATTCCTGATAGCTTCGGCTATATCTTTCAGTTAGCTTTAGTTAAGCTTAGTTAGTTTAATTTCATAATTATTTAAGTTCAAGCCCAAGTGGAAGCTTTGTGTATACTTTGTGTTATATGAGTTAGGAGTTGATTGTATTTATTCTGATAAATAAACCGTAGTTAACTCTTCTTAAGTCTTACGTGTTTTGTTCACACACTTAAGCGATTATTCGCTTACTAGTGTTTTGGAAGGTTTTGAACACTGAATTAAATAAGTCAAACCCCACAGCGTGTTTAGCGTTTATCTATATTAATTTAGAAAATTAATTCTATATATTTAACTAAAATAATAAAATAATTTGTAAAATAATTAAATTAGTAATAGTAAATAATTTATTAATAAAATATAGTAAAACAATTTCATGAATGATACAGGAAAAGTAGGAAATAAGAGTTATCGCCCTTGAATAATTCCTAATATTCTAGTTAAAAACTCTCTTCTCCAAATATGGTAGATTATTTTCTAGCTTAGAAGACACAATATATAGTAGAAAGTACACATTTTGTTTACTTCTTGACAAATACTTAGTTATGAACATACATAGTTAATACATTAACGAATGCGTTTATTAATGTTAGTACAACTAAAAGGAACCGTGCTTTATTAGTTGATGTTACATCTGCTCTCCGAATCCCAAGGTTATTTGAATGTTTATCCTTTCTTATCGTCAAAAATAAATGAGTGAAATAGATTAGAGTAAATGAAATAAGAAGTATTAAATTAATGTAATTATTTCAGATGTTTGGCGAGTAAATTAGAAAGTTTTTTTTTCTAATTGAATGGGGGCTTACGAGTGGCTACGTTGCAAAACACTGCTGCCTGCTTACAGTTCTACAGAGTGTTTTATATTGAATGGAACAAAAAGAATAGCATAGTACAAATTCTGTAATTGGTTTATTAAGCCGAAACAAATCAATGCAGAAACTACAGTTATACAAGTTTTATTTGGCAATAGCGAAAAATATTCCAGTTACTAAATCGCCGTTAAAGGCACTGGTAACCAAAATGGCAACATCCATGCAGGAAAACGCCTAATGTGTTTTGGAATAATACAGAATATCGTCGTTTATCGTCTTTCAAGACACTTTCGTACGAAATTTGGTAACAAACCGCTGCATCATCACAACATCAAACGGTGGGTGGAGCAGTTTCAGAACACTGACTGCTTGTGTAAGAAAACCGGCCAGGCCATTTAAAAAAAAAAATCGTGAAATTTTTTACGAAGTTCCACAAAATCTTCCGAGTTCAGAACTCAGTGTGCTTCATGTAACGGTGCGTTACGGAAACGTCTACAATTCTGACTATACACTTTTCAGATGGTGCAGGCATTAAAACCTTCCGATAAACCGTTACGTAAAGCTTTCTGTGAGAACTTGCAAGATAAGCTGGAGGTAGATTTATGTGGAGGTGGATACGGACAAGACCACTTTTCACATTTCTTGCAAATTCGCCATAATTTATGATACCGGGCGCGGTGTAATGGAACATGAGCGTGTTCTGCAAATGGTGTAATGGAACATAAGCGTGTTCTCCAAAGATGAACGTTTTCTGCGACATTTCCAAAGGCCATTTCCGTTTCTGAGCCATTTCTATCAGAGTGGTTGTCCTCTCAGTTCGAGGAAGCGGTTCACGGCTTCATTTTGAGCAAGACGGTTCTCCACCAAATAGGCATAAAATGTATGCCAGTACCTGAACGATAGTCTATCCCCATTGGTAGATTGGCCTCGCTGAATAAAACGATATGTCATTGCTTCGTTGGCCAATGAAATTGTGACTTTTTCCTATGGAGGTTTTGGTAAAGGCAAAGGGTTCGTGTCTCCATTTCTTCAGGATTTACAGCAACTGAAGCAACGGATAAACGAAATTTGCGGATCATTAAGGAATGATATTCTATCACGACTGTGGCAGGAACTAGAATACCACGTAGATTTTTACCGTTTGACCGGAAGGGCAGACACAAACGAACTAAAGAAGTTTGGATAGCTATAGTTCCACATTAAATTTGATCTATCAAAAAAAGTAATTACAGCGTTCACAGGTATGTTTTCTTTTTGTCTTAGTATAAAACACCCTGTCTTCCTGGCAGTTGAATGAGTTGATTGCATGGAATTTGAGGGATTATTTTTAACAATTGTACACGTATTAGTAATGTGGGTAGTAATATCAATCTTCACTGATAAATGGAAGCATGTCGAAAGTATTGAATAAAAAAATTACTTTTGTGCCTGTTTTCTATCATCATATTTGCCCATTTAGACTGTAACTTTTGGTTTAGATTGTATTCTTTGATTTAAAAAAAATCTGTTGTGGATACCATATGACTTCCTTGTACGGACTATTAAATTATACACATTGTTTGCTGCATTTCTTTTAAACTTACTTCCACGAATTATTCTAACTTAAATAATCCATTCCTCGAGACAAGTTGAAAAAGATATCAAAAATTGCGAATTTTGAAATTAAATATCCCGGTCAATTTTTGGCATGTTGGAGTTGAACTTCTTATAATTTCACTTTTTCATAACGAATATAAAACTTTCCCAAACATAATTATAGGAACCGGTAGACAGCATTAAAAGTAAGATTTCGTTATTTGCCCAAAATTATTATTATTTTTAAATCTAACATTGCCAAAACGTAAGTATTTTCGTTATTTATATTATTATAATTATCAGATTTATGTTAATGCCCCTAAGAATAATGAATAATGTCTGAATTTCGATTAGTAAGAATTCAGAAAATAACTGTGACATTTTTCATTCTAAAGCAGAAAAATAATTAAATTCATTAATTGAAACTATTTCCTTCTTCTTTTTTCCCTGTAAACATTTTGGTGAAAATAAATAAAAGATGTTAGTGATTTTTTCTTTAAATCTGAATTTCCTCTTGATAGCATAAATTGATAAAAAAATACAATGTTGAAATATAATCATACCTAAAGAGACCGTTAATTTCGTGTGCATTCCACCTACAATTGACACATCTCAGTGAATGTAGCCCTGGAAACTTTATATTAATACGTTGGCGACATCTGAACTGGAGACAATGCTCTGCAGGAAACACCAGAATACAGGGGCAAGTCCATTTAACATTGAGTAAATGGCTATCTCGCTAAATTGACGAGATATCACAAAGGTTGGTTGGTTGGTTGAAATGAAAGGGACACCCAATGATTCCTATAAGTAAAATAGGTATTGTCCCTTTGCACTTTTATTTAGAGTTACCCCCTCCACTGAGCCGTGCTGCATTTATTGAAATTTTGTAGGTACATAAAGTATACATAAGAGTATAGCATAAGTATATAACAAAAATTTGTATAAACAATTTAGATATATGTACATGGTAATATAAATTTAGATTTAATGGACATTGACTTTGTATATTATATTGATCGCAAATTTTGATAAGGATCTAAATCAGTTGATTAGTATGAGTTCGTTGTTCTAGTATCTAGTTCATAGTTTCGGTTCTAGTTCATATGTTCTAGTTTGTAGTATTAGGTTTGTAATTTTATATGTGACAGGGTGAAAGCTGATTTAGAGCGTTTAGTTTGTACAAATTTCTTCTTCTTTGCATGACAGGTATTTTATTATGTTTTCTATTTTCTTTTTAAGATATTTATTTTTAATTGCAAATTTTAGGAAAGCATTAGTATTTTCACTTGGTAATTTAATATGATTTGAACTTGCCAGCAGACATTCTTTTAAGTAATGATCAGGGAAAGGGAAATGGACCTTGACCTGTGAGGAAGCAATTGATGTAGCGGTTAACCATACTGCATTTGTCATTAATATCAGGAGCTATTTGGAAGAGTCTTCTGCCTGTGTCACAATTTTGCCATTCGTCATCCCAGTATTTTAATTTAAGTATTTGAAGTTGATATTTTGGAAATGATATTGGCCAAGGATGCTTTATTAGTGGTGCACTGTATCGTAATAGCAGATTTTGCAGCATTATCAGCTTCTTCATTGCCAGCGATACCTGCATGGACTTCAACCTACAGGATCCTTGGATGAAGGCTTGGATGCTGAGAAGTGCTAAGAATTATTTGTTGCGCGAGTTCTGATTTAAGTTTGGTGTTCTGAAGTGATGAAATAGCTGATTGGCTGTCAGTGAAGATGTTAATTCTTTGCAGGTTGCCTGAGATAGAATAATCTATAGCAAGCTTTATTGCTAACAGTTCCTCTTAAAAAATGCTATTTTCCTTTTCAAGCCGGGCTTGTAGAATTATTTTTTATTAGCATTTGGTGATATGATACAGGCACTTCCAACACCAATTTCCATTTTAGAGCCGTCTGTATAGATGATAGGGTAATATATAGTAGAACCGGACCGTTTAAGTGTACAATAAATTCTTGGATTAATAGCTGGATGTCTGTTATAGGGGTTTGCAGGAGATTCAGATTTTTTCGGATCAACTATTTCTACAAGATTTCCTTAGTTTTAGGAATTGTGCCTTTAGTATGCTTGCTTGATTTGTGCTGTAATATGTGATGGTGGTATTCCGGATAAGACACAGAGAGCTGCATTAGAAGTTGTTCTGTAGCATTTCGTAATATGAAGGAGAAAAGGGCGTTGAATTGCTTGGAATTGTTTTATTTTTCTTTTTTGTCATTGGTGAGGAGCAGATTTCTGCACCATATAGTACTATTTTTTCTATGACTGTTTTAAAGAGAGTTTTTTTAACATGAGGATTTAGTCCCCAATGTAGGCCTCGGATTTTTATTAAGTTATTGGCTAATTTGGCTGTCTTTGTTTCTGGTATATAGTAAATGATCTATCCAGTTTAATTTTTGGTCTATGATGATCCCGAGAAATTTTTAATTATTTACTATTTTTATTCTTCTGTTATAGTAAATCTTGGAAGTCTAGTAATTTTTTGAGATTTTTTTGGGAAATATAATAGCTTTTGATTTTTCCTCATTGATATTCAGTTTGATTTTGGTAAACTAAGTTTTAAATAAACTTAATGTATTATTAACATGAGATTCGAGTTGGCTTCTTGTATTTCCGCTTATTATAAATGCTGCGTCATCAGCAAATGTTATATTTTTGGTGTGGTATGGCCGTTTGTAAGACGTTATTAAAATGAAGGTAAGATTCCAAAGGTCTGTGCTCAGACAAAATCCTTGTGGACATCTCTTTGTTGAATTTTTTCTATAATTTTGTTATTTAGGATGATCAAACTTTTCCTTTCTTTAAGGAAGTCTTGCAAGGTGTGAAAAATATTTCTTGGGCAATTTGAGTTCCTCAATGCTTCTGTAACTGTGGGCGACCAATGTGAATCGAAAGCTTTAATCTAGACAAATGAGACAAATGAACGAAGGTTTGCAGCTCTATTGGAGGTAATTTGACTTAAAGCATCATCTATTGCATTGGTTGTTGATTTATTTGGTGTAAAGCTGTATTGATTCTTGCTTACATAGTTGATTTTTGTAAGATGATGGCGGAGACGACTAGTTATTGCTCTTTCGAGAAGTTTTCCTATTGCTGGTAGGAGGTTAATGGGCCTGTAGGAGTTTGCATCTTTGGGGTCCTTGTCAGTCTTGGTGAAAAAAATGACTTGGCCTGTTTTAAAAGCATTCGCAAAAGTTGTTAATTGAAGACAGCACATGTCTAAGAATAATGATTGGTCTGAAAAGTGAATATTTCTTATATTTTGGTTTGTAATTCCATCAGGTCCAGCAGCTTTATTCTTTGGTAGTTTTTTAATAACGTCGGAGATTTCTTTTGAGGTAAAAGGTACATTGTTAGGTGTATCAGGAGCTGCATTGTTAGTTCGCAGTGAAGATTGTTCGGGAGTATCTTCGTTAGGGAAATCTCGTAGAAAGACATTATTCATTATTTTTGAAACTGCTTCGGAAGTTTCATCATGGATGAGAGGTGGAGACTGGTTGTTGCTCGAGGGAATTCTAATTTGCGTTGGTTTAAAAACTTCTTTCAAGCATATTTTATATATGGTGCCATAGGTATCTTTGTTCTTAGTGCAATAGTTTTTCAAGCTATTGTTTTTGGTAAGAATCATTTTTTGTAGATGGCTCTTTGTTCAGAATATATGCAGTATCTTTGGATTCTTGATTGTTGAGGCTTTTTCCATCTTTCTGTAGAAAACTTTAGTTTTGTTCTTCTGTATTCTGAGAGCTTTGGTCCACCAGTTGATATTGAGCTTGTTACTTGGTGCTTTAGTTTTGAAAGAGTTTTGGCAATGATGTTGGATTGATTTTGTTAAGTCCTCTATTGCTTTATTTAGAACATGTTTGTTGTGGGCTTTATTCATATCACGGAAGAGGTCTTGTTTTATTGATTGAATAAAGAGTATGCTGAAGCTTGGATTGATTTTAAAGCGTTGGGTTGAATTTATCTTGATATTTAAGTCAATTGTAAATGAAATAAGTTTGTGGTGTGAAAGGGGTATTTCTTGAACTTGAAAGAGTTATTGTTTCTTGAACTTGATATCACAAAGGTGGCGATTGTTTTGGCGACTAAATTTTCTCGTCAAATATGGCAAAAAATCGCCAAAAGTTACCAAACTTGGCAACATTTTGGTATTGCCCGTGCATAATTTGTAATTGGTGCTGTGATTGAATAAATGTAATTGATCCCATTAGATTATTTTGAAGGGAGAGACATGAGATGAGCAATGGCCTCTCCGGGACTCGAACTTGACACTTAGCATTGCGTTTGTGTTAAACGTTCTTAATAGTTTGGAGTGTAACTGATAATTGTGCTCTAGGACATTGAGGTGAGCTGCACGAGTACTTTCGGGGAAAGTTCCAGAAAAGTTAAGTGCTTCTTTTGGTAAAAACAAATTTTATCAAGCTTTCATCGGTTCTGTGTGTATTCGGTCAACTACGAACTTGTACTCACGCAACAATATTTATATTAAATGTTATGTATTATTGACCTTAGAAATACTGAGTAATATTTTATCAAATAATGACTACATTATCATATTTGATCATAAAAAATTGTTTACTTTTGATTGCACATACCCATCATATAGTATAACGATATACATTGGTTAAACGATAGATAACGTAAATGCCGGTTAACTTTAGCTCTCGACGTTGTCATGTGTTTTATGCTACTCTGACACTTAAAGCACTCATGTTGTAAGGATTTTAAGTTTTACTAATGTTTATTTTGTTTTAAACCTTTACTAGCACCTCTTGTTTTCCATTTCCGGCCAGAATAAGCGCGAATAGATTTAGTGTATGCAAATGAGCTTGCAAATTTTAGAAATATTTAAGATATGGCTTTTAGCCAAGAAGTAGTAAAAGAGAGATTTTCTCGCGGTCTTTACCACGCGTGTGATTTTCTTTGTCTGTCTTTAAGGCCAGAACTTAGTTTTCGCTGATATTTGAGGACATATTGTAGTCTTTACATTCTGCTCACTACATACGTAGTATTAAAGAGCCAGTCTTCGCGCTACTAGTTTCTGTAAAGCTTCTTAATTCTTATTTACTTAAGTTAGTTTATTTTCTTATTTTCTACGTTCTAGACCAAACGTATTGGTCGTTGTAACCCGAAGTGCGGGAGCACTTGTACGCTCTGAGAATAAAGGGTAAATTTAACCCTCCATTTCTTTATTTTATTTTCTACATACGCACGAACATAGCTTTGAGTAAACTCCCTGTTCTGACTTAGGACTCCAGTTATGTTTGCAAAATCAACCAGAAGAAACAGTAGTCCTGACAATGTTAACAGTGACATTTGCCAAACAGAAGTGAACAGCACGTCAGCTGCATCTGCTTTAAACGAATGAAATGACTGAATTCCGAGTAGTTCCGGTTCGACCCGACTAAAGAGTATTACAGAGTTATGACTTCCCTCGGTAAAAGCAAACTTATTGAATAGTTCATATACGAAAAAGTATTATTTAACCCCGAGATTTAATTAATAAAACCGGAACCTGTAAATTTGCATTAAAACTGAGATCTCCGGGTCCAAGAATGTGAGAGTCCAAATTCTGGTTCATATGGCACAAATGGGAAAACGAATGTTTTTTTCATAACTGGAGTTTACATTCACATGTAGAAAAGCTTAATATAAAAATGTAGCTATCTTTAAAAAAATTGGAAAGCCGTGAAGTTTTTTCCGCTTTGAGATATGGGAAAGAAATGGACCAAACCGTATTTTCTCACATTTTTTCCAGAAGCTTTAGTTCTTGTGCAAAGTGAATTCATCCTAGCATAGCATTTTTATGCTTGGTACAGTAATCTGAAAATAACATATGTTACTAAAAGGTATTAAATGGAACTAAGCACGCACATCAGCATTCTAGCTATAGCTTGTGATTAACAGGCTTAAAGCAAATTTTGGTTATTGAAATAGCAAGTGTGCATGAATATAATAAGTACTTAAAAAATTCTACAAACAGTGCTAATTTGCATAGTAAATGAAAAAGGCTTGTGATTCAATTATTTAAGATTGCTCATATTTTTTTTAACTGAGGCAATTTTCAGTTTTTTTCTAAAAGAATCTGAGTATTTAAAAAAGGAAACATTATGATACACTTTACTCCAGAATTTTTTATAGCTTATTATATATATAAGGAATGATGTAAAATGAATTTTAAAATATCGCATGTTAAAATGTTCTATTGAATGTAGAAATGCTAATGCCAGCTTTTAAACTATTATAAAAGTTAAACTTGTACAACTGTAAGTTTTTGTCAAGCATGACTGTAAATACTTTGCGTAAGAGATGAATTGAATGAAAGTATAAATTGAATGTGTTTAAAGTTAGGCTCTCCAGGCTTAAGAATTATAAATTAAGTTCTATTTTTAGGACATTAGATATAGTTTTGTGTTTAAGGAGTCTTCTGAGGTCTGGAAAGTCAAGTTTCTAACAAATCGTAGCTGTTGGGTAGTTGGTAATGTATCTTCGCGATAACACAACAATAAAACGCTCGTTTCACTCAGAACATATTCTGAAGAGCGTGGGGGAAGGAAGATTTAAAGTTTGATGTGAATGAAAGTGTTTGAAGGCCAAAATAATTTCAATAATAGGATAATGGTAGGAAAATTAAAATGCCTTGTGAGAAATTTTACTAACATAGTTTCCTTCCGGATAATTTGTGAAAGGACCAACATTGTGTAAACAGAGAAGCATATGATTGTTTCCAAGTCAATTTTTAAAAAAAATTGTGAATGTAAAATTCTTAGTTTTAGTATAGCTTTAGATATTGTATAAAGTTGGCCCTAAACAGGAGAGGTTTTAATGATGAGTTCAAGAAAGCACGCTTGCTACAAGTTTAAAACTTTGATGAGAAAAGAGTTTTGTAGAATTTACACCCTTAAAGAAGGTCATTTTGAGACCTCATTCTTCGAGTAAGTAGAATTCTGAGATTCTTTGATTCGCAGTTTATAAGGTTTAACCTAAGTTTATTAACATTTATTTTAAGTTATGCTTCTTTCCTATTTATTCTAATTTCAGCTTACAATTTCCTACCAGAATGTAATTTCAGAAACGCAGTTAATGCAAATGAGTACTATTTAAGTCGATGTTTCGCCGACTTCGAGAGAGAGAATCTGATTTTCCTGACTAGCGCGCGTTTGCCTTTTGGCTACGTTCTGTCTTAGCTACCACGCTCGGCCATACTTTAGGCCCTTGCTTGGCTTCGCCGATTTAATTAATATTTAGGGTCCAACTAATTAGAAGCCTGATAGCTTCAGCTGTACCTTTCAGATAGCTTTAGTTGAGCTTAGTTTAACTTAAATTCATAATTATTCAAGTTCAAGCTTAAGTGGAGGCTTTGCTGTATACTCCGAGTTAGGAGTTGATTGTTATTATTCTGAGAAATAAAGGGTACCTAACTCTTCTTAAGTCTTACGTGTTTATTCTCACATTTAAGCGATTATTCGCTTGTTAGTGTTTGTGGGGTGCTAAGATTAAACATTGGATTTACATAAGTAAAACGCCACAACTGGAATAATAACTACTGCATTGTTCTTTTTCATTCAATAATTTTTGAATGATTTTTGTTAATAATAAATATGTCTCAAAACATGCAAGTTTGACTACCATTATTCTGCCATCCTACCTAGCGTTTTATGAACAATTCAGCAACTTCGGAAGTGTTGTTTTAGAATATACTCTTTTGTCACAATGGAAGGAAACAATAACGAGATTTTTATTGAATCTCTTTGACCATGAACATCGTTTTTATCATGTCTTGATGGATATTTGAAAGGAAACTTTTTATCATCACTAGAAACTAATAGTCAGTAAATTCTTATTGTTAAATGACATCTCCATCAAGGTCAGAAGTTTCACGGTATAAGTGTGTGAGAATTCCTCCTTCCCTCCCTCCAAGTAAAGTGAAGAGTTTGATGACAGCAACTTTGTTATCAGGTGCTGATTAATATCATAAGCATTACTGTCTGTTGCAAAAAAAAAAATAAATGGAAACAGAATCATGTGCTTGTCTTGGATTTGCAAAATTTGAGGTTGTCGCGCTGATGCGGTTATATTATTGACTACAATCATTCTTCTTTCCTGAAATTCGTTTACTTTAAAAATGAAATGATTCATTACAACTTGCAGAAATCTTTCATCCTTACATAACTTCTTTTTCTTTCTTTACTTTCTTGCTTTACATAACATTTTTCTTTAACTTATTCTAAATCATGGACGATCTAAAATTCCCTAAATTTGTAATAAGTTTGCTCTTTAAGCATAAGTATTTAATCTTTATCTAGTGTCATAGTGTTTTGTAATTTGTGAGCAGTTGCTTTATTTGTATCCATAGGAACTCATATAGCTTTACAAATATCCGCTATTTGAATTCTAAGAATCAGAAGCTTAAAATTCTTTACGCGGAGTTGCAGAATTCTCTTCTTGGGTGATTTGATCTTATTTCATTGTCATCGTAGACAATGGGAGCACAAAACGGAAAATAAATTACATGCAAACATTAAATGCAAATTCTTACATATATAAATTTCTTTCTTTGTAGAAGTCAATTTAATAATTTAGCAATTAAATTGGTGACCAGAAAAATAACCACAGGAAAAATACTCACAGAATAATGCTTACAGGTATAAATGCTCAGAGAAAAAAGTCCACATAGAAAAAAGCATACATCAAAAATGCTCACACGGAAACAAAACTCACATAGAAATATGTTGACATGGACAAATGCTCACATTAAGCCCTATAAGGTATTTCTTCCACCTTCTAGCATGCCTTCGTATTGTATTGGTCAGCACATTCGGCGCGTATTCGAGAGGTTCGAGACCCGGGAAGGGCATTGCTCATTTTTCATATCTCCTGCTTCGAAATAACTTAATGTCTCTACTTTGGCGCCGGAACTAAAAACGTTGATGGATGATTCTCCACCACCACGATTTGGCGATTGGGTCCTCTAATCCACAATCGCTCTTTAAAAGGGGTAGTATATAACGTAATTTTTCCGCCTTCTAATAATCCTTCGTGGTGTAATGGTGAGCATACTCGGCGAGTAATCGAGAAGTCCAAGGTTCGAGTCCCGGCGAGCGCATTGCTCATTTTTCATGTCTCCTGCTTCGAAATAACCTAATGCCTCTACAACCTTTCAGAGGCGATATGTAAAAGAATTAAAATTGTGGTAAAATTTTGCATGAACTCTAACTTATGGATCCTAAGAACACAAAATTGGTGGTTAAAAAAATCTAAAGTGAAATTCTGAATTTTGAGAGCCAGTATATATTTTATAGCATTGCCCCTGTACGACTTTTCTCATAACTGCCAATAGTTTTTTTTTAACTTTATGTTTGCATGCTTTTGATGTGTATCTATACAAATTAGTGTTTGAATATAGTTATTCAAATTTTGAGCTTAAAAACTTTCAAAATTTCTGCAGAAATTTTAAATTTTATAAATGAAATTTGCGTTTTTAGGCACTTTGATGATACCGCCCAGTTGAACATACTTATATAAAATATGTGTGAAAAGCTTTTGAAAGTGATTCAAATTCAATAGTAATATTTTATCAAACATTTGAACAAATATAACTTTGCATGTGTAAACTGTATCATCTCAGTATATGTTTTTTATTTGATGGACTGAAAAAAGATTTAACTTGTCATCGTTTGTGCTTTGTAAATGCAGGGCATATTCAAGTTTAAAAAAAAATATGAAAACTCACATTCGGTAATCCCGAAATTATGTAAGAGACTATGATGAAATAGATGTTAAAATCAGATAATTACATAAAGTAGCTAATTTGATGTTTTTATAACGTTTTGAAATATACATTTATGATTTAATTAAGGTAATTAAGGTTCTTTAGTACTTTAAATAAAATTTTGCTTATTCTTCTAAATATTTGTACTATAAAATGTGAAGCTTATATTTAATATTATTTTATTTTTTTCCCAATTGAAATTTTAATATTTTTTATTGTATATTCTATTTCATTTTTACGTCCTTCCTTTTTCTTAATTCACAACGGCATATTTATTAACCTTATATAGCTATAGAATTTACGCATAATTTATACAGTTTTTGAAATAAATACCATAGGTGTTTTGGAAATTTAAATAATTTTTATTTAAAAAAAATGTAAGTAGATGTACAATGTTCAAATCGATTAACTATTGAATGATTAATGTAAGGAAATTTCTACGTGAATTTTGTATTAGTGGGCTTATTTCCATGCGAGACTATTTCTAAATGAGTATTTTTCTATGAGAGCTTTTTTTTTCCTTGTGCGGGCATATTTCCGCTTCGGCAGTTTTCCTATGAGCATTATTCTGTGAGTATTTTTCCTAGAAACAATAAAATTACATAAAGCACTAGCTTGTGTTTGCGAATACCAAATTTTCAGACATACATTAATGTTTTGTATCACAGTTTGAAATTTGAGGATACAATTTTCATAAATTTATTATGAAATATCTGTTGAACTGAATTTTTCTTTATAAAATTTCTGTATAATTAGAAAAATTATAGTAATTGTAATACTTCGGAAAAGTACTGTATAAAATTATCAGATCGTTAAATTTTATGAACGTCCAACACAACGAAATTTTTCTCGTTTCAAAGAGAAAAGAAAAAAATACTCTTTTACTGAAATGAAGTGAAATACCTGTGTTGCCATTACATATATGTGGGGTTATAGGATCAAAAGCACAGGATAAGTACAAAGGAAATTTATTATGAAATTGCTAATATGAATGAAAGATGATAAAAGATGAAATGATCATATTGCTATAGACATTGACATTGCATATAGACATTGGTTAACCCCACAAAGATTTGTAAGTCCATAACAGTTCGCGTAATAGAGTAATTCTCGCACACCTTGACTGATGGTAGCGTACGTGAGCTCACGTAAGCTCATGCCTTGAGAGAATACGTCTATTCTCATCCATGGCTAGCTATAGACAAGCATCGTCCCCAGTCCTACAGGCACGTAAGCTCATGCCTTGAGAGAATACGTCTATTCTCATCCATGGCTAGCTATAGACAAGCATCGTCCCCTTGGACCCGAAATCTAAGCCTCGAAGGAACCCGTCTGTTCACTACCAGGTCTGGTATCGTCTACCTCTGGGTGTTGTCTCCGCTGCGCTGGGCTAGCGGCAAATGACTTCACGTCGCTGGCGGTTCTGATTTCCCACAGTCGGCCATCCTGGGAGACATCGTCCCCGATGTCTGTTGCATGGACGTCACTATCATCATGGCGTACTTGTAAACAGAATAAAAAAAAATAAAAAAAAAGAGTATCAGGTCGTTAAATTTGAGCTGACACAATCATCAACTATTTGACCATAGCTTCATATGGTCAACCGCAGTAGATGTCATATTCGATCCTTCATCGCATCCTACTTTTTCGACTTCGTATCTCTCATTCGATTTAATGGCTATGACTTTGTACGGTCCGTGAAATTTAGGTCGTAGTTTCAAATCAGTCCCATACTGAGTTCGTTGATTTGCTACCAAGTCTCCAATCTTGTATAGTCTCTGTTTCTTCGGTCTTTTGTTAAACTGTTTACGATTCTCTTGTTGCGGTGAAGTCTTCTTACTCATATACTGGATTGAGTGATAACTACCATCGTCAGACAATTGGAGTAGTACAGCACCAAAGAAATGCATGGCTTAATCTTTGAGACAAGCGTATGACTACTGACAGGATCAACCAGGTAGCTTTTTTACGTTCATAGAACGTTATTTTATTTCATACGCACGGAATTTGATCTCGTGCTTTCCGTAGCGGTTCAAAACTCACTACGTCCTCCACGGCATCAGCGCCGGGAGATGAGCCTTCGTGGGCATCGAGAGGCTTTTCTGCACGAGACGCAGATTCAAAATATCCCTACTACCGTCGGTATGAAGTTCTAATGGATATCTTTGCTTAAATATGTGTAGAACAGGTGATTGAGAGAGAATTTCTTTTTATTTACAAAAAGCTTCTCGTTGTTCGGAATCGAATTTAAAACCAGTACCTTTTCTAAGTAAATCACTAAGAGGTTTGGCTAGCTTAGCATAATGTGGAATGAATTTACGAAAATATCCCGTTAGTCTTAAAAAGTTTTGTAGTTGTTTACAGTTATGCGGTTGTGGAAAATTTTGGGACAGCAACAGTTTTGGAAAGTGATGGTCGAATAGTTCCATTTTCAATTACATGCCCCAAAAATTCAATTTTTCGCTTTAAGAACTGGCACTTTCTGAAATTTATTTGCAATCTGTATTCCGAATCGGTTTTGAAGACTTTCTCTAATTTTTCTAAACATTTAACTTCATCCTTAGCTGGTACGATTATATCATCTATATAAATAATTAGTACACATTCATTTAGCAAGTCTCAAAACACTAAATAAATACACCTTTGAAAACATTTAGACTAATACATAAACCAAAAGGAGCTTTAAGAAATTCATAAATACCATTGTGTGTCACAAATGCGGTGTATTTCGTGCATTTCTCATCTACGTATGTCTACGTGGAAAAAGCCATTTTTTAAATCTAATGTGGTGAAGATCTTTGCTTGCTCCAAACGATCGAGAATTTCTAGAATTAGGGCAGTGGAAATTTGTCTTTAATTATCTTCTTGTTTAATTTCCGAAAGTCAATGCATAATCTTTTAGAACCGTCCTTCTTGCTACACAAAACAATAGGTGCTGAATAATTAGAATTACAGTAGAAGTCCAGAAATCCGCAATGCTTGGGACCAGAGGTTGTGTGGATTTTAGGATTTTGCAGATTTCAGGACAGAAAAGCCAAATCATAATATTCAGACTAAAAGTGCAAAATAAATAAGGCATATTAGATATATTTACTTAAATTCTTATGTATAATAATATACATTATTACATTATTTTATTACATGTATTAAATTATTACATATATATGTAAGAAAAAAAAATACGATAGCTTTGCTCTGTGCGAACTAGCAACCTTTAATTAAATCTATGCAATTCAGGATCTTCCCCTAGACCAGTACCTTCTGGAACATTCCCTCCTGTTACATAACCTCCTCATATAAATTCTGCGTCATAAGTTTTTCTATACAGATGCCTTCTCGCCTTCATCTCGTGAACACTTTCGCAATGCTCCGCTTTCTTTGCTAGAACGTTATAACGTATTGAAGGTCGTTGAAT